>JANHGL010005764.1:22800-59090 GCA_024611195.1 Ceyx melanurus | reverse complement strand
GCAAATGCTCCCGCCTTCTCCCCCTCCTCCGTCGCCTTCCCGCGCGCGGCAAGGTAGCGGCGCTTGAGGGCTCCCTGAGGCGGCTTGAGACGGCCTGAGGCTCTGTGTGTGGCTCGAACCCTCCCGGTGCCTTTCCACCTTCCTGGGTGTTTGTGCGGCTCTTAAACGGCGCCCGGTCTCAGCCGACGGTTCGTCGGTTAGTTGAGGCAGCGTGTGGTGCGGTGTGAGGCTGAGTACGGGGACCAAGAGCTGGGGTCTGGGCCTGGTGACTGAGCCCCTGAGTGCTGGGGGAGGAGGTTGAGGCCTGGCCGAGGCCCCCGAGAGCTGGGGAGTGGTGAGACTTGCAGGAGTGGGTCAGGGTTCTAGGCTGTGGCCCAGCTCTTGCAGGTGGATGAGAGTGAAACCCCACAGAGGCTGTTGGTTTGCTCTCACTTGCACATTTCTTGGTAAAACTCAACTGCCTGTTGCTTGGGGTTTTTTTTAAAGGTTCCTTCTTGCTCCTAAATTTCGTCAGACTTTATTTGCCTCAGAAGTGCTTGTTTATACCCAGGCTACTCTGTCGTGCATTTTGTTCCCTGTGTTTTTTTGCCCATTTAACAAGAAATTGATTCGTTTGGTTTGTTGTTTTCCTTCTCCCAAGTTCCTTTGTGCAGAACGATGGATATCAAAGGTAAAAACTATGTTTCTTCAGAAGTACCTGATATGCCCTGAATCAGTTTCTTTTCTGAATGTAGGTGGTCAGCCCTCACCTATGGAGTCCACAGTGTTGCCTAATACAGAGGAGCAGGAGGTGTGGATTGGTTTTATAATTCATCTTCTGATTATGCATTTTTTGGGGGGTGGTGGAGGTCTTTTTAAGCTTTAATTCTGTCAAGTATGTCTTTGGTAAGAAGTGATCTATTTACCTGCCCCCAAGATGTTGTGTTTTTTTATTGTTGTTTTTTTTTTTTTTTCTGTTTACTTATTGCTTGCAAATAGATCACAGCCAGTAGCAAATGCAGCTGGCTGGTGCTACATGGTGTGTTAGGCTTTTGAGAAAGAAGGACTTCAGTAAATGCACTTGGAACATAATGTGACTGTACCATTTTTTTTAATAAAGCTAAAAAAAGATCTAGATCCTTGTTGAAAGCTTATTAGGTGCTTGGAAATCCAAATCTACAATGCAGTGCTGCTGCAATACTCTTTAGAACATAGCACAGCCCTCTCTGCTTCTTTAGAATGGTGGGTGTTCTGATTGGCTTCCCTAAGGTGACTTAATTTGCTATGATTACTGGAGTGCTGGTTATTTGGAAAGCTCTGGTAAATCTATCCACTGGATAAACAAGTTGCCAAAGTAAAAACTTAGAAGCCCTACAAGAAGGAATGCTGGGATCTCTCTAAAATCTCCTTGCTATTCCACCTGGGGGGGACACCTTTGTATAATGAATGGAAAAGCTCACCTTAGCATCTCATGTTTGTTACTGTGAGGAAGATGAGGGGTTGACACTTGGGGGGTGGTGATGAAGTGGTCTCTCGAGGCTCAGAATGTGTCAGCTTGTTAACTGAACGTGCTCCCTGCAAAATGGCAACGCAGTAGTGCAGAGCTGCTGCTAGAAACAGCTGGAACTCAATACCGAGGAAGGCCAGGAGGTGGAGGCAGTGCAGCTTGCACCTCCCACGCTGCTCTGAAATTATTGCCTTCGGCATAAAAGAAAGTGAAGGGGGGGCAACAGAAAAACGGATTTTATTAGGAGGTAAAGAAGCAGATGAAAGCTTAGAGGCTGATCTTTGCAAGGGAGGAGAAAGGCAGTAAAATAAAACAAGAAATACTGCATCAGAGAGGCATGTGGGTATGATTTGGGGGTGTTCAGTATGTAATGTAACCATTATAACTATGCTTTATTTTAATGAATAGACCTACCAACCTTTGAAAGTCTTCTTGAGAGTGAGACCCTTTTCTGAGGCAGAGCTTGAAAACAACGAATCTCAGGTTAGTTGCAGAATGAAGAAATAAGTTTTGCTTCTCCCCTCTACAACACCTAGTATTTCCTTTATAAAAGCCACATGTTTCTCTGAAATAGAATCAGTGGACACCTGCACAAACATGAAATCTTTAAAATCACAACTTTTACTAATTTGCATGGTACAAACTCACACCTGTAGCTCTCCAAAATTCCACTGGGTACATTATTTAAAAGTTGATGTCACTCTTGACTCTTTAGAATGCTCAGGAAACAAAGGAATTTCATGGAAGAGATGAAGCAATTCTAGGAGTAACTTGGGTATCTGTCCCTTGAGTGTCTCTGGGTTGCCTGGATAATCTACTGCCTCATCCCAGTGACTTGCTGCTCCTCCACAGAAGATATGATCAGATTGAGCTGCTTCAGTGTTACACACACACGTGTGTGCATGTGAAGACACACAGCAAAACTTCCCCCTCCTCCACCCACTGTGAACACTGATGTCAATTTATTTAGCTGTCCTTGGAGTACAAGGGCTGCACAGCCTGGCTCTCAGGCCTCATCTTTGCAGGCTCTTAAACCTCTTGTTTCTGACTTATTCAGGGAAGGATTTACTATTTAATTCTGATTTACTTCTTGTGATTTACTTTTAAAAAGCACATTCTTGTGTTTAATCTGCCAGACTTGGAACTTTGGGGGTTTTTTTCACTTGAATTTTTTTTTTTTATCCTCAACTTCATTCACCTTTCCAGAAGCAGTTCTTGCTGAGTAGTATGTGCTGCTGCTTCAGTGTTTCCAGTTGGGTATCATTCAGCTGTCTGGAAAGGGAAATTGATTTGCAAAATCCAAGAGTTTTATGGCTTAGCTTCAAGACATAGGCTATACTAGTAGTCCAGTTTGTATTTTTAGTAGCCTGTCTGGAATAAAAGAAATGTTCCTGTGATACTGCATTGTGTATTTATCTAGTTAGTGAATGGTAGGTAATTGTTTTTTACCTTTATTAAATAAATAGCAATCAAATTAGTCTTGAAACTAATTCAGTTTCCTTCATTGCTGGTGACTCTACCTATCAATCGGAAGATAATGCTTCAGACTTTTTTTTTGCTGGTTGGCCACAGCTTATTTCACATGGATTGGAGTGCAAACTCAGTAAATATTTCTATATCTTTTTGTTTTCATATGGTACTGCAATATATACATTTTGCAACTAGTCATAGATAAATAGATGAAAACACCAGTTTGTTTTGTGTTTGCTTGTTTGTTTCCAGATAGCTTTCTTCCTGTATAATTTTCTGTGTTGTTCTGGTTTACCTTGTCTTTAAGGGTGTCTTTACATTGTTTTTTAAGGGTTGTGTAACTATTCAGGATTCCCAGACAGTCATTCTTAATGCACCCAAAGAGTCTTCTGCAATGAAAAGCAGTGAAAGAGGGATTGGTCATCCCATCCACAAGTTCACCTTTTCTCAGGTAGGCACTTTTTCCTATGAGAACCTGACAGAAAATAGTGAATCACAGGGGGTTCAGGCAAGACAGAAAACCAAGCTGGTATCTCCTACCCAGCTTGCTCTGTGAAACTAGTAACTATTAATCATTGCTTAGTATTTTTGTATATTAAACTACTTCGTGCCTTTTTCTTTTCCCTTCTCTAAGGTCTTTGGACCAGAAACTGCCCAGAGTGAATTTTTTGAAGGCTCAGTGAAAGACATAGTAAGAGCATATGTTAGTGGAGTGAATGGACTGGTGTTTACTTATGGGGTTACAAATGCAGGCAAGACATTCACAATTCAAGGTATAAAATAAAAAAGCATCTCTTGCAACCAAGTGAAAATCCAGTGAGAAGTTTTACATAAATGTCTACATTTTTTCTTTGGTTCATTTTAAGGGACTTCAAAAGATTTTGGTGTTTTACCTCGCTCACTGGATGTGATTTTCAAGTGCATAAGAGGAAGGCAATACCTGAAGATGAACTTCAAACCCTATTTGAGCAATGAAGTTAAGAAATTAGAAGATGCCCAAGTTAAGCAAGAAGAAGCCTTGAAAACTGTTATTCTTGCATCACTGAAGGAGGTCAGTGACCAAATGCTTCCTTGTTACTGAATAAAGCTTCTTAAAAGCTTTCAGTCCAACAGACTATCTTCAATAAAATCTTCTTTTCATTATTGATTATTTAATTATCTACAGTATATGGCTACTTGGTGAACCTTGGAATAAGGTTCACCTTATTCCAAGGCTGGTTTTGGAGCTCAGGGTAAACTGGAAGCACTTTCTACTGCAGGCAGGACACTGTTCAAACCAAAAACCACTGCAAAGCCCAATCCTGGATTTCTAGAGGTACAGTTCTGACACAGGTGACACTACCCCTTGAAATGTCATTGAGAGATGACATCTAAATTCTTCTGCTTAAGTGAATCTGCTTTTGGGTCAGGTTCTCATGCTGGGTCTCAGGGCAGTCACTCACATTCCAGTGCTAGCTCAGGAGAGATGATGGCAGTGGCTTAGAAGGGGCAGGGATGAAGGCAGAGGGCTCCCTTTTGGTCTTAAGATGTAAAAGTTTGTAAATCTGTGATCTGATTTAATTTAACTTCATAAAGAAAGTTTTGTGATGCAGCCAGAGAAGTGAGATGCCACCAAATGAATTTCCTAGAAGGATGACAGCCTGCTTTAGAGGATTGTATGTGTCTTTAACTCTGGTCTCTGGAGGTGTAGGTAGAATAGAGGAGTCTTCACTGCAGCAGCTCCATCCACTGCTGTTTCCAGGGTAAGGAACAGGTCTTGTTAGAAAATAGACATCCTTCTGTAAGACTCTTCTAAATGCTTCTGAACCCAGTTGCAAATTGTTACAAGATGTTTGGCTTTTTAAAAAAGTTTTATCCATAACATATTTAACCTGAACTGTGATTCCATGCTGTGGCTGAATGCTGGGAAGATGGTAAGTAGGATTGACTGGGTTTTCTTTTTTTTTTCTGTGGTCTTTAATACCAGTGTTGCTAAAGTACTCCAGTTAGCTCTGAAAGGGTATCCTTCTAAGAATCAAATTCATATGTAATGTTTCACTCAAAATTCTATTACTTAATTTAAACTCTGCAATCCAAACTTTGTTTAGTCTGAGTCTGTTTAACTTTTAAGGAGAGATCTCAGATGAAAAATCTAAAAGATGTTGATGACTGTGTGTTTATTTTGAGATTCTTAAAAGTATGTGGGGTGTGGGGATCTTAATTAAAAGCTGAGATGGTCAGGTGGATAGTAGATAAATGTTTTTTAAACTTTTATGGACCTTACAGGCTTGCAAGAAGCAGCAAGCAGGCCTAGAACAGGAGGGCAAACACCATATTTTGAAGATAACTCTGTACTTTGCAAACGATCCGTTGTGTGAAATCCCAGTCTGACTAGTTCAGCTGCAGTAGGTGATCTAGACGCTGGTGCAGTGAAAAACAAGCAAGACTCCACCATCAGGAAGGAAAGCAAAAGGAGGGTAGCAAAAGAAGCCGTGAGCAGCCCCCTCTGTCCAGTCACACAGCGTTCCCACAGCGACAGCTCGGCTGTCCCAGCGCTGGAGCCGCGCTTCTCGATAGCTCCTGAATGAATAGCAGCACTGTTGGATGCTCGCTCAGGCTTGTAATCTGAGAGCAGATACGGTTTGGTGGGCTTGGTTTTGGTTTACAGGGATTCCTGTCGGCCCTTTTCCCAGGCTCGGTTTACATGTCCTGCAGAAAGAGGCTGCTGTTCCTTTCATCCTCTCGCTGGAAACCGCTCTGAGTTCCTGCAGCACCCCCCTGTTTGGTGTTCTATGACTTGTGTTCTCTATACAGTGCTGCTGCAACAGCTCTTGCTTGGTGTGGTCCACACCCTGTCTTTCCTTCCTTTTCCTTGTTCTGTTCATGGGATTAAATACTGTCTTTTAGTGGTTTAAAAACTGCTTTTCTTGCATTCCTATTCCCACCTGCCCTCGGCTTTGCTATTGAATGTCAGCTTCTGTCGCTGGCAAACAGTGTGAGCTCCTGTTCCCACTTGTTCTCAGGCAGTCATCTCTGGGCTCCTTTCTGTTTTTGGTCTTATCATTTGAAGAACAGGAAAGCAAAGTAGCTAATTCACTCCATTTACTTGAAATACCTTTGCAAACACCACGTGCACAAGTACTGGGTGTTTTACTGGTACTGGGTTTCTGCATTCCATTCCATTTTGACACATATAGATGTGCAGTGTGACTGTCCCATACCCAGCTTTAGAGCTCTGCTTTGTACTTCACACACAAAATGAATGGAATCTATGCTTGTGGCTATACTTTTAACTACTTAAGAAAAATAAACTACAGATAGTGCAGTCTTTGCAGAATGTTCACTTAAATAAATTTCTATTAAAAGAAAATAATACAATAAAATAAATGACAATTAAATAACATGCTATTTATCTTCAAAATGTAAAGTATGGCTTCATACTTTCCTGTTTGTAAAAGTTTGGTTTTTGTTATACCAAGTGAGTAATGTAGGCAGCAGCAGACAACCCATAAGAATCTTAATATTCTAACTGTTCAAATGCAGTGCTAAGGTTTGCATCTTCTAGTGTATTACCCTCTTCTACTGTAGGATTACCCCCTGTTGTGATTGGATTTGGGAAAACTGAGGTAAAGGTCCTAATGAACATTTATAGTGGTGTAGAAAATATGAGGAGGGAGGTAGTACCTGGAGATAGTGGAATCTCTAAATGGTGGGAGTTCCTACTTTATTACACTAGTTTTCCTAGGGGTGATTTGAAGTCTGTACTTTGACAAGTCTGGGCAGGTTTAGAAATAGTTTGGTTGATGTGAAGAAATTCAGCAAATGTGTGTATTTAAACTGCATTGCTTTCTATACAGGATTTTTAGTGACCTTTTAATTCAGTCAGAATTAAACCAAGAAAGGCTGTTGGTTATCAGATCTTTAAGTCCTTTATGAAGCTATAATTTTGCTCTGATGTGTTTGACCCATACTCTCATAGACCTAACACATTGTTTTTGCATCAAGCAGACAAATTGGGAATCTCTGCTGCTTTAGTGTCTCCATTGCCCACCTCATCTGCCCATGAAAGAAACCTGCTCCTCCAGTTCTTCTGGGTGACTGAAGTACTGTTCAGATTTGTCCAGTAGTTCATAAAGGCTTTCTGGGCTGTCACAGTCTGAGAGAGGATCTTGTTTCTACCCAAACTCTAAAGTTTTCTATGTTGGCAGCAATTGGCCTCCAAAAGAGGTTGCTGGAAGTTGCAAAGAGCAGCAACTGTTGTGAGGGAAAGAGCACCTATTGAATTCATTGTTAGAGGCATCTCATTTTCAGCCAGAGGAAGGATGGATTAACACAATTCTACTTTAACATTTAAATCTTAAATACTGGACTTGCTGTCATTTTTAACTTCCGCTATTCTCATAGCCTGTCCATGTGGATGTAACTTGAATCTCTTATTGCTTCAGGAGGCAGAAAGCACCTCAAATGCTCTGTGTGATGTGGAGTTGGAGTCTTACAACGGTACTTCAAAAAGTGCTCCTGAGCCAATAGGTAATTTAGAGTAGAAAAAAAATGGGGGGGAGGTTAGAAATATAAGTGGGTAACTATTGGTGGATTAAAAAGTCACTCTATTGTACTACACAGTAAATATATATAATTTTAAACCTAATTTGAATGGCTCAAATCTGGAGAAAGAGTGTAAAAATATTTTGCTAGCTTTGTTCCTTGAGGGAGCCCTAGCTCTGAAGCTGATGTATAAATTAAACTGCTGGCAGCTTGTGGCAGAGGCTGGGGGGCAATGCTCAGAATCTGGGCATGTTCTGGTTCCAGGTGATTGTTGAGAAGTTGGAAAGTCTTGGGGAAACTCAAAGTTAAGCACTGCTCTGTAACTGAGAAAGAGGAAGCTTGTGGGTACAAAGGTTCTCTGTACTGGCATTAACAGTTATCTATGAGGTTTTTTACTAACTTTTTCTCTGTTTTGGCTTGGCAGAGAAGAACTTTGTTCCTCTTGACATATATAGGACTAATCTACACCCCAGAACACAAGCATCTGTGTGGATTTCCTTCTGTGAAATTTACAATGAATTTGTGTATGACCTGCTAAACGTGTTGGCTACATCAAAAACTCAGAAACGCAGAGTCTTAAGAATCTGTGAGGACCAAGGAGGCAATTCTTACATTAAAGGTAATAATGCTGCTTTGTGGCCTCAGCAATGGCACAGCATTTCTTTGATGATCAGAAGTGTATGTAAAAGGTCTCTTTTCACAGATTTAAAGTGGATTAATGTTCAGAACACTGAAGAAGCCTGCAAAATACTGAAAATAGGAAACAAGAACCGAAGCTTTGCTTGTACAAGAATGAATGAACAATCAAGCAGAAGGTTTGTTCCTCTCATTATCAACATCCCCTGCTCCTTTTCAGGGGAGGGAGATTTGAGAATGTGTTTGAAATGAGCCACTCTTCAATAATAATTTAAGACTTTTCTTGTTTATTATGGTTTTATTATTAAATTCTTATTGAAAGAAAACTGGGAGAGGCCCCATGACTTTTATAGTAGCTGAACTTGGATTATTATTCATGGCTTTGGACAAGCAAAACAATCAAATCACATTGAGTACCAGCAGGGCTATACATCTTGGCAAGTGTTAGTGGTGCTGAGTGGGAATGGTTGCATAGGGATGTTGAAGGAAATGCTGGATAATTCTTCATCACTGGCAGTATAATCCTTGGAATCCTGAAGCCTGTCAACAGAGGATGTAGGAAGGAGTTGTGCAGTACCTTGCAGTGCAGCCAGGTTATCCAGATGCTTTTAGATTGTTGTGTTATAGCTGAGCTTTTCTGAGCTAGAGTTAAGCTCCTACCTCTTACCCAGCTCTGGAGAGGTATCAGGGAGAATCCAGCTTGGTGAAGTGATAGGAAATAGATATTGAGGTAAACTTGTTAAAAATTAACTAAGATGGCATTTTCAATGTCCTCTTATTAATTGCTGCTTTAAGTGTGGAATGGCCATATTGTATATTACCTAATATAATCCTGGTGTTACTAAGCCTGGTTTTCTTCTAGAAAGCAAGAGTTATGCTGTCCTGTATTAGCTGAAGACAGCTGCCATTGAATTTCATGCTGTGATTCCACCTGAATTTCACTCAAGCCTAAATTCGTGCAGAAAGAATTGTGTGCTGTTCTGGCAGAGTTTTGTGCCTAGAATGTCCTCTTTTTTTTGCCCCAGAAAATACACTGACTTCCTCTTAGCCTGTTTCTCAATTGTGTTTTTGTTGGCTTACTGTTTTGTTTTTGTTTAGGGTTTTTTTTCTTCATTCTTAAATAGTGGTTTGGTGCTGCAGAGTAAAGCACAGCTTTAAATATACACTGGAGAAGTAGACTGTGTTTTAGAGACACTTCTTCATTAGAGAAGAGTTGTCTTATCTTCCTGATTTACTGGATAAACTGAGGACAGGGCACTTATAATTCTGGGATTTCCTTTGGTTTCAGACAGTATGTCCACACTGCCTTTGTAGCTCAGTGTCTAAAACAGAATAACTGGATTTCCAAGTGTTACCACTGCAACCTTTGTAGAAAACTAGAGTAGTTTCAAAACTGAGCAAATAACTGTATTTATGAAGGAGATGAAATTGCAGGGCTGTCATTCCTCAACTTATTACTTATTCCCTTTCCCCCACCTACTTTTTTTCCTAAGTTAATTCTTCAGATTTATTGAGTTCAGGTATAGCCTAAAGTTTTGTATAAGAAATGACTGCCTAATCACCCCTCTTCTGATCAGTAGACTGAAGTGAACCAGCTTGTTTTGTCTCCAATACAGCTCAAGGCTTCCTGTGGAAGTCTTCCTTCCCCTTTCCTGTGTTGAAAGAAATAGTCAAAAAATGCAACTTTTTTATTTTTTTGCTGCTGAACGAATGCACTGGGAAGGTAACTGATGTAAATTAGTGAATCTTTTTTTCCTTCAGCACTGAACTTTCTGTAATATACAAATTTGACTTGCTTCAGTGACTGCTTAACTTTCATAATTGTGGTTATTAAAAAGGACTTCTTTCCATTCCAGTCACAGCATATTTTCAGTCAGGCTACTCAAGCTAACTGATGAGCATCAGCCACGTGTTCTTGGAGTTTCAGAGTAAGTGAAGGCTTCAGCTGGCTACCAGAATGTAAATATTTTAGAAAAGTTGGTAAGATGTAAGCATGCTAAACTGGGGAGCTTGGTTTGTTTTTTTTTTTTAATAAACAAATCCTTTGAGGGCTGACAAGGAAATCACAGCTCCACTCTCTGCATAAAACTGACTGACTGTCCCCAAGAGGGACACACAAAGAAGAATTTACCTGTCTCTTTAATTCTGTTCAGGTTTTAGCTGAAGGAACCTGTTAAAATTCTGTCAGTAGTACTTAAATTGAAGGAAATACATGTATATTGTCTTACATAATGGGGAGGTGGGGGGAAAAGGAATGCTATGGAATGCCACACTATATATTTCAGTAAGCAAAATTCAAATGGCTGGCTGACAGAAGCCTGTCTCTGAAGTTGAGGTGCAGCAGTTAGTGCTGAAGACCCAAGGTACAAGTTGTGCCAGTGGATCTTGCTGCTTTGGGACCAAACTAGTGTTGAATGCTTGTGGCAGCACATTTGATGTGCTCCTGAAATGCAAATTTAAGTGTCTTATCTAAAAAGAATGCAGCTGATCTGCTTAAAAACTATTCTAATCTAAAATGTTCTCTGAGAGCACTGCTAAGTCCTTACACCTCTGTTCAATTGTGGTTTAGAGGAAGGAGCCTAATCTTTTGACCCAAAGTCATTTAGATAACTGTTGTTTGTTTGTTTTCTGATTAACTGTCCATTTAGCTTGATATGAAGAACTGAGGACAGGCTGCAGCAGAGTGCTTTATTTCAGCTCTAGCTCCTACTGATTTATCTTTGCTGAGCAGAGATGATAATAAATACACCTCACTGTGAGGTAACACCTTTTAATGTCAGTGATAAATGCTCTAAGGAAAGATAACTTGAGGCAGTGACTGCATCTGTTTTCCTTGCTGTATTCCCCTGGCAAAGCTTGCAGCAGCTGTTAGAGCAATGACAAGAGTTTGTACATTGCTTAAGGAAGAAGAAAAGCTCTCATCTTTGCACTGAAAAGGGTAAAGACCATAAGATCATAGCCTTTCACACTGTTGAAACATGTGTCTTAATAATATGTATAGTGTTAATATCTACTTACTTCAGCTGCCTGAAAGGCTGTGATCTTACAAAGCAGCTATTTTATGTAAATAAATGTATGTATGAGTATTAATTCATCACATAAATTATATCACTTCCAGAGCTTCCTGTATTTCAAGGATTTTCTTAATGTAAAGTGAAAGTGAAGGTATTTCTTGATTATAATTAACTCTGACTCTAGCCTATTGCACCATGAGGGACAATGCAGTGGCCTGAGTTTAGCAGCACATGAGTGCTGTAGCCAGACAGGGAGCTCTAAGGTGAACTGGGAAGGAGCTCTGTTCTGCTGTTTGAAATGTCCTGTATCTAGAAGAGGCAGCCTGTGGTTCCTAAATGGAATTTTTCATGTAAGAATGCCCACAAAGTTTTAGATTATTATGGTGAGCAGACCTCTTTGAGTGTGCTTAATTGATTATTTTAAGAGCAGAAATCTTGTTCAGGTATCTTTATATAGGATGAGAAGATGGGTTTAGTGCTGTTATCCTCAATTTGTTGTGTAGTGCCTCCTGGACAGAATGTCAGTGTTTAAAGCTACTTTGTGATCTAGGGAGGCTGACATGAGTCATTCATTTACACTTCAGACACATAAAGAAAGTAGACATGCAGATCTATTTTCATACTGCTTAGAAACAAGTTTATAAGTCTGTTCTGGATACTTCTTTCATGCAGGTTGTCTTTCTGTGACTTGGCTGGATCTGAGAGGTGTAATAAAACACAAGCCTTTGGAGATAGACTGAAAGAAGCAGGCAATATTAATAATTCTCTTCATATCCTTGGAAAATGCATTGCAGCACTGAAGCAAAACCAAAATCCTAAGTAAGTGTCAAGATGTAAACAACATGCCAAGCTTTAGGTTGAAACTCTAAACCTATGCTTGTTTCTGTGAGGAGTCTGCATGGAAATCTAAATCTTGTAAGCCTTCTTTATTACAGATGTCACTGGAATGCCTTAAATGAACATTCTCTCAGTGTTTTTTGTGGAGAACAGAAAAGGGCAGTTAGCAACAAACTGCCAAGCTTTTGGGGGTGTGTGTGTGTGTGTGCAATATACTTCATGTACATAGCTTCTGTTTCTCTCTCTTCCACCTCCAAATGTAGAGGTAGAACAGTACAGATGTCCTGTACTTAGCTCTTGGCTTGTTCCACTATCTTTGTAACACTGGGGAACTGTGATGCAGACATTACACTAATTTAGAGACCTCACTCTTTGATATGGAATAGCTTAGGCCTGAGTATGAACATCCTCCTGGATTTGGTTCCTGAGAGAAACAGAATTAAGCTCTAAGTTCCAGTATCACACAGAATTTTACATTTTTCTTTGTTTATTTCACAATTTGATTACTCTTTTCTCCATGAGGATGAAGCCAATCTACATTCCATTCAGAGAGAGCAAATTGACTCGTCTGTTCCAGCCTTTCTTCTGTGGAAAAGGCAAAGCTTGTATGATTGTGAACATCAATCAGCATGCTGCCACTTATGATGAAACACTACATGTAATGAAATTTTCAGCTATAGCCAAACAGGTAACAGTGCATCTCCTTTTTCTGCCATTCTGCATTCTTTGCCACTTTTGATTTGTGAAATGATCAGGTGTTATGGACTTGAGTGTGATTTGGACTTTTGATACATCATATTAAATACTTCTGCTGGTGACTCCCCTCTCAAAGTCTCCTAGAGCTCTAACCTCATTGTGGCAAGAAATTGATAGCTGCAGCTAGTGGCCTTGTTTGTTTTTACACCTCCAACATGCTGTGTGAAAAGTAGGCAGGGCACTTTTAGACAGAGAATCATAGAGTCATTCAGGTTGGACAGGACCCTTGGGATCATCATGTCCAGGAGTCAGTCCTACTCTACAAAGTTCACCCCTAAACCATGTCCCTCAAAACCACATCCAAATGCCCCTCTTCCTTGTTTTGTAGTCTACATGTGAGCTCTTGTGCCTGCATTGCTCTGTTTTATCTTTGCTAGACAAGTATACTAAGTTTGTTGGTAGATAACCTTTCCTGTTTTCACTTTAAGAGTTCCAAACTCTTATGTTCACATTGAGAGAGGGGTTTTTTAGCTGCTAAAAGATACATAAAGTTTTGTTCATGTTCTTGTAAGCACTAAATAGAGTGTAAATACAATGATGCATTCATACCACTCAATATTCTGCTATCTGCAGTATTGACAGCATTGATAAATCAGTGCATTCAATTCTGAATTATTTTTTTTTTCCCAGGTAATCCAGACAATCCTACCCAAAACTTTGGGTTGTTTTCCACCCAGGCTAGTTGGAAGTGATGGCAAACCCATTGTGCACTTTGATGCAGACTCATCTGTAGATAACTTTCCTGATGGTGCTGAAACTTCCACAGAAGAAGTGGACATCACCATTCTGAGTCATGAGGTAGGTACCCATCTACACCAACTTGTACCCAAGAAAGCCTTTGCTGTTACTTCTGATGTTAGAATCCTTGACTCTCAGACATGTGCTGGAAGCTGCATCAAATGGGAGCTCTAAACTTCTCCTACCAGGTATCAGACAGACTTGGACTTAGTGTGGTCTAGTGCTGAGGGAACAAGAGTAGCTGTGGAAGGCTGCCTGTGGCTTTCTAGTTAGGTCAAGTGCTACATGTCAGATTCCACGGATTGCTCCACAGAGAGTAAGGAAGCAGTAAGTGTGTTTAAAACATTACCTACTCATTTGTGCTCCTTTGGGAGCAGCAAGAGCAAATTAAGATACAGGATTTTAAAAACTGTATAATCTAAAAGCAATAAATTGTAAAAATCAGGTAGACTTTATGCTAAACGCTTCTACAAATTCATATTTAAATGTCAAAACAGTAATGAACTCCATCCTGATTGTTTCTGCTATGAAAAGGTTGTCTTTAAAGTATAAATTAATGCTTGAAATCACTTGACCTTCAGTGCTGCCTTCCTGAATATCTAGGTGGTCTCTGTGGCTGGCTGTACGTTTCATTTGACATGTATGTCAATATATGTTTCTATCTTGTTTTCTGATCTATGTTAAATTTAGGATCTCTTGAAAACTACAGAGAGCCTAAAGGAGAAGCTAGTTGCAGAAAGGCAAAGCAAACTCCTTCTGGAGGTGAAGATACGTAGAGAGATGGCAGAAGAAATGTTCCGACAGCTCCTGGAAACAGAGGAAGCCTGGAGGCAAGTCACAGTGTAGTCCTGAAAGGATTTCACTGCTCTAAGTGCATACTTTTAGATCTATAGCATTCATATGTATATGCAAGACATGCATACTCACATGATTTGGAAATGTTAAGACTGGATGGTTTCAGAAGTAAACTTGTACAGCCCAGCCTTGCCATGCACAGTGAGAAAGCAATGCTGCTGAACTTCTCTCTGTTTAATTTGCAATTACTGGAGGTCAGCCTGGCTTCTTGTTGGTATTTAGAAGGAAGATTGCTACAGGTGCCCCTCTGAGGCTTGGTGTTGTTCCAAAGCTTACACTTGGTCACATTAACATGTGTGCATGTGCATAAGGCAGTGTGGATTGTGTTCTCTGAGCTCTTCTGGATGACTTATGAACTATCATTAACTTGCTATATTATAAATTACTGTGGCTGTGTGCACTGCTGTAGCTAATTTGGGGATATATTTTTTTTTTTCAAATTGTATAATTGTATAATTCAATTATCAGCTCTAAGTGGGTTATAATTCATGGTAATTAAATTATCAGTTCTACTACTATTGCTAGATGTTGGTGGAATTTATTTTTTTTTAATAAAACTTTTATTTATATGCTGATATAATCAATAAAATGAACGTGTTCTCCTCAGCAACCGTCTGGAAGATCTGAAAGACAGTTATGAAGAAAAACTAGAGAGCAAGTTTGAAATGTATAAAGAGGCCATCAAGAAACATGCCTACATGTGTGCCATGGAGCAGGTGGAGCACAGCTATGTCCCCATTGAAGAATTTCTGGCTGAACATGAGAAAGTTGAGGTATGACTTGACTGCCACTAAAAAAAATCTGTGCTAGCCTCTTCACTGTAAGTTTTCCTTAACAGAATCATTTGGGAATCCTAAATGGAACACTGAACAGTTAATTAGCAGTTGAGACTGGCAGCTCTAGTGTCCAGTGCTAACCATGAAGAGAGATGTCTTCTGTCTGTCACTACCTGTAGTGTATACCTAAACTTCCTAGCTATATGATTAAATCCCAGTCCTCTTTAGCTTAGATTGGAACACCTTGAGGGACAGTGTATACAGCAGCCTGGCTTTGTGGACATCCTTGGGATTGTAGAGTAAAAAGCTAGTCTGGGCACTGGGGGATTTAGTACAACTATTTTCATTATAAAGGATCTCTGCACTGAAGGTCTAGGGGGAGGACTGTGGGATAAGAAACTGATGAGAAATCAAACTTTATGCAGGAGAGAACTTAATCTCCTGGATGTACTTCTACTTAGAACCACTAAGGTGTCTCACTCCTGGTAGGCAGGTTCCTTTCAAGACATGAGGGAAGTGGCTCTCTGTTGTAGATTGTGTTATATAAATATTTCTGCTTTTTTATTTTAATATTAAAACAGTGCTGTGAAATATGTCTTCCCTTATTTAGCAAGCTAGCTGGGAACAGTGTTTAACACAGATGCACTGAAAGTTCCTTTCTGTCATATGGTTACTCTTAATACAGTTGGAAAATCTTCAGACTTGGAAGAGTTGACTCCTGTGTAAAGTAACTTCCTCCTAGAAGGTCTTGTGATCTGAGTTAGTCCTTACTGGGACTTCTCATCCATAACCATCACAATTTCCACCTGGAAGTGATTTTAGAGCTGCATATACATGTGTAGTGTAGTTGAAGGCCATGCAGTAGTGCACCAGATGAAGCAGAAATTTAGATAAATTCTACCATGTGCTCTTCTTTTTTCAGGCAAGAGAGAGTAAAATACTGCAATTGGAAAGGCAACTTGATGAACAATCAGGGAGGCTGTTGGCTCTGGGAAGTCTGAATTCAGATACACTGAGTACTGAAAATACAGTGGAACTAGGTAGGAATCTAATCTGGATATTCAAAGTTCCATTGACTTTTTGTATTGTGTATAAATTATAAACAAGCAACCTTTCCTTTTTGCCTATAGATCTTATGAACAAGACAATGAAGAGAGCCAATGAAGGGTTGCAGCAGGAATGCAAAGAGAAAGATGAGGTAGCTCTTGCTAAATATTTGATCAATCTCTGGGGGTAATGGTCCTAAACTCTGGCATGGTTCAGTACTTAATCTGCTGTGTAGACAGAAGCATGAAGATTCCTGCAAATGGGTGTCAGGTTGACAAAAAAGGCCTTGCTCAGTTGGGGGTGACTTATGTTAGAGGTTGGCTCTGCTCCTGCCTTTGCTATAGTTTGCAAAGGCATCTACTACTGTAACAGGTCACAGCTTCAGAGTCTGGCAGTGGCTTAGTTCTAGAGCCAAAAGAGTGCCTTAAACCAGCCCTTCCTGAGCACTGACCTCACTGTCCCCTTAAACTGAAGGGTAAAGTCTCTTCTTCAAACAAAATCCCATGCTCTCAATATAGAGGTGGAGAGGATGAGCTTCAGGCTGTGTTATGGAAACCAAGTATGAATTCTTTGCAGGTATGCATTTTTAGCCTATAGCTTGGATGAACTTTGTAAGGCTCTGTGGTTGGCTTGCTGTGTTTGAAGAGAAGAGACAAGCCTTGCTCCTTTCACTAATGACAAATAGGAGCAGGGGTTGGAGAAATAGTTCCAGCTGGTTCTAATAAACCATGTAAATGGAAAGTGAACTTAAATACCTTTCTTTTGACAAAGCATGCTCCAAAAATAACTTGTTCCATACCAAGTTTAATGTCTCGTGATGTGTCCCTGGCATTTGTTTTTTCACTCCTGTTCTTGAGAGCTCTACATCATTTTCCATTTCCCCTGTCAGTTTCAAATTTGGATGGATGTTTGGCTTTTATGCCTGATGCAGGGATACAGTGTTGATTGGCTTCTGTGGCTAGGAAGTGTTATTCAGAATGATGGGATTGCTGCCTGGCAGTAACTGAAGTGAGCATTTTAAAGCAGTTAGTTCCATCAGTGCCCTTCTGCTGCTTTGCCTCTTCTATCTGGTCATGTCTGATGAGTAATTAACTACTTAATTTTCTTCCCATTCAGACACTAAACATGGGCAAAGGGTGACTTTAGTTTTTTTGGGGCAGACTAGGTTTTTTTCTTTTCCCCCCTTCAACCTTGTAGAAGTAAATTAATGATGTAACATTAATTTTGCTGGTTCAGAGTTTCTTTTCCCTCAGGAAAAGGTGAGGTCTTCTGTTGTAACTGCTCCAATTCATTATGTGAATAGTGTTAATGAGATGAGTGTGCTTCTAACTACCCTTACTGAAAAGGAGCAGACTGTAGCTTCCCCTGTTCCAGAGGTAGCTGTGGGCTGCTGTTCTTTGATTGACAGGTCTGTCTAAATCTATTAGTTTCAGCACAACAGCTTTTGAGTGCTCCAGCTGTATTTTATCACCAGAAATGATGGGTTGGCACACAGGAGGTTGAGAGGAGCAGATTTTATCTTCATTGCTTTGATTTTGCAGTGTTCACTGTTAATCAGAAGTGTTTATGGTGGCTGTATGAGTTACATAAACAACACCATGCTCATAAACAAAATGAACATAAAACAGGCTGTGTTGGACTTAAGTGTGTGTGGTTTATTTCCAGCTTATAAAATCTCTGAAGTTTAAAATGCAGAAATTAAATGAAACCCTGCTAGAAGCTAATGAGGGCTACAGAAAAATGGCAGAAGAGAACAGTCAGCTGAAGAGAACTATCATGCTTAAGGTTTGGCAACGATTTCAAAACAACTTTAATATGCCTCTTATCTGTAGTTGTGCTGAATGCTTCTGCATCTTCAGTTCTTTTGATGGTAGCATTGTTTTCTATCCCTAACTTTCCCAACTTAAGAGCTCATAGCCCTTGTGTTTCACCATGACATGGCAGGGTGTTTGTGCACCGTTAGTGCAACAAGACTTTATGACTTTAAAACTCTGCTGATGCTCCTGTGGAGGTGGCTGAGCTGGGTGGGAGATTTGGGCAGGTAACCTCTTTAATACTGGACATGAAATAAATCCTTCAAAAGCAGGAACTTAATAAAATTAACAGAATGTGACCTCAGACATCAATGAGATTCCTAAAAGAATTTTGAATTTTTGACACTTTGTACCTCTGCCTCATTTGTCATCCACAAATGAAGCAAGGCAGGTGTAGAGTTGCTTGGTGATGGTTCTTTGAATGTTAACTTCCCTTCTGCATTTTTTTTAGTCTGAGTGAAGATTATTCATCTTGAATTTTGTTTATTAATCTGTTCTAAGACAGAGGATGGAGACTTTTTAACTAGAGACTAGAGAGCTTTGTTAGGACTGCACTCCACCCACTCACAGCATTTATTCAGTTCTGGTTAGTGGCTTATGACTGTGCTTAGAGTTTTGATTTGACCAGTTTTGCTTTCAGTAATTGCAGTTGAAGACAGGAAAGCTGCCTCTATTTAGTTCCTAGAACACAGGGTGGCTAAGCATGTTAGCATCAGCTTCTTAATCAGGCTTGGTCTCTAACTAGATCTGATGGCACTCTACTTTGCTCTTCTCTAAATTACATCCAGTTCAGAAGTGGGTGCTATGCTGTTTGGCATGGTAATAACAAGGGTATTTACTGATATAGTAAAATCTGAAACAGAAAATTAACTACATGAAAAAGACCTTGGGGTGTTCATGTGCCTAACACAGCCTTATCCTCACAGGATCAGGAAATGAGCAGTCTGCAGAACTGGGCTAAACGTGTTCTTGAGCTTGAAGAAACAGTGTCCTCCCTGCAAAAAGAACTTGAACAGAAAAAGAATGTCCTAGAGGAGCCAAAACAGCACAAACCCAGGAGAGGTTTGTTCGCTAACCTGAAATCCACAGTAGCAGCTACTGCTGGTTCCCCTCTTGGGAAAGGCTGGAGGAAGTATGAAGAGGCTTCATCCTCTTCAAGAAAACAAGTGCTGTTGGCTCATAAAATGAAAGAATAATATTGGTTTAATCAAAATGTGTAATGATTGGGCTTCTTCATGAATCTTAAACTAGTGGTAGCTTTTCCTCTAAGATGCCACCTTCACTGTCATGTTAACTGACAAAAATGTTTGATACAGAACTTTTAAATTGAATCAGGGTTGACTTCAGAGCTATGTAAGGTTAGGTATAAACTTGTGCTTTTACTGCTGATACAGGGATGTCATTTGAGAATTTAATTCTTGAGTAACTACAATCATGGTCTTCTAGCCTGATAAATGTGTGATCCATCTGAAGTGGGATGTTCATCTGCTGCTTGATATCTTTTAATATTACATATTTGCTTTCATTGTTGACTCCTAGAAATCAGATGGCTTCTAAGAGTAAACTCATGTAGTTAAACTAGTTTGGTTCTTCAGTTAATATTCTGTCTCTCTTGGGACCAAACTGAGCAAACTGCTGAAAGAGGTGGCAAAATGGGATCTTAAGAGGTCTGGCTCCTTGATGTTTTTCAAAATGAGGTCTGGCTTCTTATTTTTCACCTAAATTATTTAAATGAACTTGTTTTACTATCATTTGAATTCCCACTAAGATTATGCATTAAACTTTGACAAGATTATTATTATAAATAAAGTTTTATATTGCTAAATTATGCTCTGATTGTTCATTTTATAAAGATGAGCAAATTGGTGAAATGAAGATGAGGATAAATTTAGAGGCTGAATGATCATAGTATAGTGATTGATATAGGATGATCCTGAGTTGAAAGACTCATAGCCCTGATTATATTACCTACCTTTATTCTAGTAACTTGAGGAAGGAAGACAGGAGAGTCAGAAAATGTGAAGTTGCTTTCTTAGAGCCATTTCAGTCGGTGAGGGTGAGAGGTAGAAGTACTGTGAAAATGCTGTGCCTATAAGTGCTGGAGGATTTAGAACACGGCAGAATCTGTAAGTAAACGGGACTGACCAGTCCCTGTAGTGCTGTTTCTAGCAGAGCCTCCTCTTCCTCCTCGTGGTGACAAGAGGTGGTGCAGCCTACAGATTATCTGGCTCCAGGAGTTCCAAAGACCTCATATCCCTCCAGTGTAGAGTTTCTAAAACATTATTCTGCTCTCAAACAGATGCTCCCCTGTGAAGCTACCACTTTGGCCTAGAACATCAGCCATTTCTTTTATCTCAAATTACTACTTTACAACTTGCTTCAGATTAAGTGTTTATTAAAATTAAAAATCACCATACAATAGAAACTATTTACATATTTAACTGATAGGCTGCTTAGACTGCAGTTTGACTGAAGGAAGCCAATGGAAAAGCCATGACTATTTCTGCTGCTGAACTTCAACTGCCTGCACACTGAAGCTTTATCAAAAGGGGTTTTAAGCCTCTGCAAAGTACCATTTGCCTAAATCCTTGGGCTTGAGGGGTGGCAAAGGTGTACTGGGCTTCAGCTGGTAAGAACCAGTGTCACTGTGAAAACAAACCCATAATCTCTGCTGTAGTTACATTGCAATTGCACCAGCTCAGCTCTTTTGGTGATTTGATAGAGGATTCTGTAGGGAGAGCTCAGTGAACTGCATTCACTCCTAGCAATTAGATTGATACACTGAGCACCAAACCTGGAATGTCCCTTGATTTCCTATTCCTTGGTTCCACAGCTTGTTCTTGCCACTGCTAGAGCCAATTTTAGCCTTAAAACAGGTTTGAGGTTAGTTGATTAAAGCAGCAAAAATACAAGGAATATTCTTGAAGAGTCAAAGAAGTTAAGATTCTAATATTTTCACTGGTAACAGCCTCAGCCCCTGCACTGGAGGATTAACAACCTTCACCATCCTCTGCTTGCCCAGGGGCTTCAGCCTCCTGAGGAACTGAAGGCTGAACACAGAGCAAGGTGCTGCTGCTGTGTGTGTTTGTATTGCACTGAATCATCTTCAGGCTCAAGAATTAAGTAACCTTTCCTTAAAGGAAACCCTAGCACTGTTTAGCAGGTCTTAGACATGCCAGTGCTCCAGGTACTAATGGGGAAATAACAAGGATATAAAAATAATTTTCACAATATTCTGTATTTCAAAGATGCTGATTTAAGAACACCACTGTGTCTTAAATCTGTAAGTTCTTCATGACCTTTTATTTTGAAAAAAATCTGTTCATGCATCTTCTCACCCCTTTTAACAAGGTCTCCTTGTGATGTGTTGCATGACTTGGATCCTATGAAGGCATTGCTAGACTGTGCCAGTGCATGATCCCTTTCCTTCCTTCTTCCTCCCCACCCCACAAACTCTGCTTGCTTTGGGCTCTTTCTGCAGATGCAAAACATAGAGCATTTAAGGAGAACTTCAAGCTTTAGAGAAACTGTTTTAACCAAATAAAAACATAATAATTTCTCTGCAGAATTACTCTTCCCTTCAGCATTTCAGCTTCCACGCTCAGTTAAGACATCCAAGCTCATGAAGTAACTGGGTTTGAGCAGCCTGTCCAAATAATAGTCTGTGCCAACCAGCCACAGCAAGAGAAAGTGTTCTATGGCTGTTGTTGGTACTGCCCTTCTGTTGCTGTGTAGAAGTCATCAAGCACGCTCTGTAGATAATCAAACGTTGGCCTCTCCTCTGCTTTGTCCTTCCAGCAGGTTTTCATGATGTCATACAGCTCAGCTGGGCAGGTTTCCATGCGGGGCATTCGGTACCCGCGCTGCAGCGCCACCATCACATCGGAATTGCTCATACCTGCAACAACAAACCCCAGCTTACTAACCTCATCTCCACTCCTAAAGAAACTCTTTTGCTTTTCTTCATTTCACACACCATTGAAGACAACAATGAAAAGACTTTTATCAGTATTTCTTAGTAATTACAGCAGGAACATCCTTGCCTATGTTTAGGGGGTTTACATAACAAAAAAAAGTTTACCTGTCTACCCCACAGTTCATGCACTATTCTCAAAATAGCTACTTAGTGAATTTTTTTCCTCTAAATTTTTTTTTGTTGCTACAGAATTACCTGTCTCATTAAAACTACATTCTAATCAGAAAAAAAAAAAATATATATGTTTATTATACGTCCCTATATATATTTCTATGTTTATTAAACTTCCACCCTCCTGCATGCTAGCAAAGGACATTAGCTCTAAAGGTTTGGTACATGTCTACAGTTTCAATACATGTCTGTTATTTTATGCTGTGGTACCTGTTAAACTTTACTGATAAAGACATATTTCCTTACAGTAGAGCCCAGGAAGCAATGTGAATACAGCAGTGCAGAGGAAGAATTCCACTGTACAGAGTGATGGACAGAACTGGAGAGCAAGTCTGGGTGTTGCCAGTATTTGACATACTACACAAGCACCTGGAAATTCATCTTAACCACCAAGTCATCTTAAGTGCCTGGAGAATTGGATACTTGTTTCATATTTCAGAGGTAGGTCCTGTAAATATGGTCCCATTAACTGCTTTGAGTTTCTCAAGAAGAGAAACAGCTGTTGGAATTTACAGCACAAAGATCACAAAAGCTTCAAGTTTCTTGGCTGGAAATACTGCCAACCTGGATTTTCTTCACAGGAGTTAACAATTTGCTATTTCAACTCCAACTCTTTTAGATGTAGCTTTATGCTGAATACCCTCTAGTTGCTGGAGCTGGTTAATTAAAAATGGTATTTTGAAGCATTCCCATTAGACTTGAAAAATCAATTTACTGTTTCTCTCCAGTGGCTGCTGGTTACAACCTACCACCAGGTTCCTCTTGCCCTTCTGGGGTAATTTGATCAAACCTATCAAATCCCTTCAGGTAAATTGGTCACCCATTATTTTGCTGCCCTTCTGGTTCTTCAGTATCACCTTAAATTTATTAGGTTCCTTCCATTTATAGTTTTATTTAAACCAGACATATCTTTCTTCCAATTTAATGCAAGCAACGTCTGCAAGCTATTAAAATCTTCCAGTGTAGAGGCAGGAGGCTTCTGCTTCTAATTGCTGGTTGAGCAAATGAATCCACAGTGTATTGCCTATTTATGGTGCTCATAAAAATGCTCCCATGTTTAAAAAAAATTTGCCCAGACTTCCCCTAGAAGATCCTTCACCACAGTAGTGAAGTACACTCCCATGTGTGCTGTACAGATTGATTTTGCTCTTAAAATAAAAATAGGATGTGTTTTACAGGGTAAAGAGAGAGCAGGGTTAGCTGCAGATTGAGCACTGGACTGGGTTTTGTGTTTGTGGAGTGGGCTCATAGGTTTGCTCAGGGAAGGACAATTTTCAAGGCATCCAGAAATAACTTTGTTAGCCCAGCTCAGCACAGGTGACTGTCTAGGTCCACTGGCATAGCATGGGGAAAAAAAATCACAACTGTTGGGGGAGCCAGACATTACAACTTCCACCTGATCCTTCCTGGGGACAGAGGCAGTGTCTACAACAGCTCTGGGAGGACCTGCTGCTCAGTCACATAGCCCTCACCTAACAACCAACCTGGAGTGTGTTTAAGCACTCAGCTCTGCATGCTGCCCTATCACCTCTTGAAGTTTAAGGAGGCTACTCTTGAGCTGAAGTGCTTTCCTGGATTGCAGCTTCAGTGAGCAATAGAAATGTCTGGTTTGGTTATACCTCTTGTGGGGAAATTCAGTAAGTTGTTCTATAACTTAGCCTAATGTTGGCTGCTGCCACCCCTTCCTTGCTGCCCCAGTCTCATGGGAGATCCAGTCTCTCTCTGCCCAGAGGTGCTGATCCTACTATCATTTCAGGGACCTGGATCTGCCCCTTTGCCCTCTCTTGCAGTTCAGGGCAAAGAATTCCAGCTGCTCACAAAGTCTTGGTGAAAATATTTTCACTGTTTAAAGAGCAAGAGCTGCTGCACTGGAAACACTGGGAAAGCTTTGCTTGGATGAAATATCTGTGCAGGCCCCTAAGGGTTCTTCTCAGAAGTCACTCCATCTGTGAGTGGTATAGTACAGGTGAACATGGCTGTACTTTCCCTTTTTGCCCACAAGATAAGAGAATTTAGGTCAATTTTCCATAACCTCAGCCAGCTGCAGTGAACGCATCTGCTGCCCAGAGTTCATCAGCTATTCCCAAGATGTGACCATTTTCCTGCCTAGAAATACCCTTCATACAAACCAGAGCTGTCCCCTGCAAATATTAATACTTCTTTTGCTTAACAGAGAGAAAAAATGAAACATGAAGCATGTACCCACTGCCCAGCTACCTCATGCAGCCAGAAGTGACTCTGATCTGACACCTGAACCCTCTGGAGCAACGAGGAGTAAACATTCCTAGCTGTATGTCAGCACTGCTCCAGGCTCTGCTTCCAGAGCTGTTGAGGTTAGTTAAACACTGACACATGATGACAGCCTATCTGCTTGTGACAAAAAAAACAACTATGTGTTTTTTAGTACTTTCACCTATTCTGATATTAAAATCCCCAGCAGCTCCCACAGCACCATTCTAGCTGGGAGCACTGCACCCTCGCTCTGGCACCGTGCTGCTGACCATAAAGCCAGGCTCTGTGACAATCCAGTAGCTGCTGGAGTTGGAACACCTTTGAACACCTAAAAATGACTCTGTGCTCATGTTTCCATTAGTCTGTCTGCTCAAACTTAGCCCAGAGAGGCAGGTGGGGGTTTGAACAGATGGTGACTACAAGCTTTCAAAGCACTAATGTTACCTGCAAGATGTCTTCCAAATCACTGCTGTTGCTGCTGTCAGAGTGAAGCTCTCTCTCCCTGGGAATTTTCTCTGCTTTTTAACACCATAGGATAAACTCAGGATGCTGGTATCAACACCTGCCCCTACCTGGATAAGGAATCTTTCCATAGGTGACGATTTCATACAGGAGAATCCCAAATGACCACACGTCAGATTTAATAGTGAATGATCCATAATTAATTGCTTCTGGTGCTGTCCATTTAATAGGGAATTTTGCACCTAAAAAAAAAGGTACAGGACTTGATCAAAGGCAAATATAAACACTCAATATCAAGTCTTAAAAGGTATTATCTTGTCAATTATACCCCTAAATTATCAAAGTTACCAACAACTCCTCCTCACAGGGAGTTATCAGCAGACATGAGCTGCAGGGCACACAGGTCTTGGGTCAGAGGCACAAATAAAATGGCAAAAATTACATAGCACCTTTTGACTCTTAGGCATGGTGAATTTCTCCAAAACTTATAGCCACTATATCCCTTCTGCCTGTGATCAGGCAGAGTTACAATTCCCATCACCTGGAACTTTGCAATACTTTAACTTTTCCTATTTTAAAGAAAGTTGGTCTGGCTTCAACACTTGAATACATTTCAAATTCAGCTATAAATACAAAAGCAGCAGCAAGTCACATCTTGAAAAGCCCTATCTTAAAATACTGTATTTCATGTCTAATTAACTGATTCCAAAAACCAATGTATGAAATCAAACTCCTTCCAGTTAAATAAGAAGAGTTCAAGCAGCCTTTGTTGGGGAATATTACATTAGCTCTGCAGACAGGGAAGAATCTGTTTCTATAGCACATTCTGCCTATGCCCTTTCTAGACTGCTCTAGCATTCTGCCACAAATATACCAGGTAAGCTGGGAAACCTCCCTGAATGGCAGAAACCACTTCAAAGAAACTCAACATAAAGAATTTATAACACAAAAGGTTCATTTAATCAATATACAATGTCCAGAGCTAGCTAAAAACCACAACTACAGGTTCTGCACCTTTGCAAAGTGCTTAATCAGACCCTTCCCACTGCTCTAGTGCATTACTGTCACCCATTGCCTGCTGAATAGCTCCTGCATTGATCTCTTTCTTCTTCATACCTTAGTTCTTCCAATCCTATCCTACATTACCACACTTTCCATCCAGAATGTGTGAAAAGAGGACATGCACTCTTAGGAGAGGGGAAATCCAGCCACCAACTCTGTCCTCAGCAGCTACCCTCCAGCCATCTGGGCACAGAAGCCTAAATAAAAACTTTTCCCTGCAGCCAAGCAACCCTGTGCTTGTTGAAAGGATCCTTAACAACAGGAGCAAATCACACATGAAAAAACCCAGGCAAATATATTTAACAGTATGATTTCCCCTCATGCCAGTCCTGACCCTGCTGCACTGTTACCTGCCATCTGTGTGCTGAACAGCAGCGTGACCCAGCCCTCCAGTGTCCCCACATGTAGCAACAATGCTGCTGAACATGCAAATCATTGTTGCAGTTCCTAAAGCAGCTTCTAAAGGTGACCACATTTTCTTTACTGAAGGTTTTCTTCCTGCCAGAAACTACAGCCCTGAGGGCTCCTTCCTTTTTCCCCAAGTGACAGGGGTTGCATATAGCACTGAAGGATATGAAGAGAAAACAAGATCCTATTTTCTTAGCATTTAATTAGAAGGAAGCTGGGGCCATGCACTTTGTACAGTGCAGAAAACCCCGTGTGCAGCTACTCTCAAATTTCTTTGTTCTTCACATTTACTTAAAAGCAACTTCCCCCCACACAAAGCCTAGGGAATGCACAGAACTTGTTTCCTTATTCTTTCATAAACACGTTGCCATTAAAACTCTGCCTCCAGGAAGCCTGCATGGCATTTTCTTCCCTAGGTGACCATATTGTCACAGCCCCACTGCCTCCCAGAGGCTGAAGTTTTCAAAGGCAGAAGTGCAGCCACCTACCTTCCCTGGCTGTGTACTCGTTGTCCTCGATAACTCGGGCTAGGCCAAAATCAGCAATTTTGCACATCAGCAGATCTGACACCAGAACGTTGGCCGCTCGCAGATCCCGGTGGATGTAATTTTTTCTCTCTATGTAGGCCATCCCTTCTGCAATCTGCAATCAACACAACAACTGGTTTGGTATTTCAGTACTGCACAACAACACCAGCAAGCCCCCCGACCTGTATCAGCAAAGCTACTTCCATTTAGTCACGAGAGGGAATTTGGAGCATTTTTGTAGGTGGAAGCAAGGGATGAGGTGATCACCTGCTTCTAGAGCCAGCCCTGCAAAACTAAACCTCCAGGAGGAGCAGCAAAAGAATTGTTTGTGTGAATGACAGATTAAAACCTCAATTAAAATGTTCTTAAGATTTCTAACTAAAATATTCTCTTCCACAAAATAACCCATTTGTTTTCCAAGTATGAAAAATGAACTAAATTAAACAAGATACAGATCTTTTTTTTTAAGGATTAGTGAAGCAACAATGCAAATAGAGTTAAAAACCCTAAAGTTAAAACCCCTTAACTTTTAAAAATTAAAAACTATTCTGTTTACCCAGAATAGGCCTGGACAATCAGGAAACAATTACTAAGACATGGCAAACAACTTTATTTTCTTGTACAGTGACACGTTCACACACGAGGAGGGTTTGGCAACAGCCAGCTCTCAGATACTATCGTTAGTAAATGTCATTTGTATTTCAGCAGCCCAAATTAATTTCCAAGCAATTTAAAGATAATTAAGGTCCTGAAAATATGCACTGGGGATGAGATTTTTTTTCAGTATTTGCCCAGACTATCTCTTTTTTTTTTTTTCCCTGAAGAAAAACTTTACTTTTCAGAAAGAAAAAGAAACAGAAAAATTAGTTCCTAGGCAGAGCAGTAAGAACTGATCTGTAGATCAAATTCTCTCCAGAGGAGCTAGGAAAAAAAGATTAAAAAAGAAAAAGAAGCCCAGTGCTTATGAGCTCTCTGGTGATGGGCTGTGCCCAGGGACTGGTCCCTCTCCAGGGTGCCCATGGGGGGGCAGGTGACAGACAACGGCTCGTGCTTGGCCGCACAGCTGGGGGAACACCCCAGCTCTGAGTCACTACTGAAGCATCAGTGAAGCAGTGAGGGGCCTTCTCCTGGGCCAGTCCCCAGCACCCTGGCACACGGGCTCTTTGCTTTGCCCCTGAGAGGAGGAGGAGCTGAGGGAGGAGCCCTGGGCAGCTCGTTTGGGCCACGCAGCGATGCAGGCAGCAGCGGCCGAGCGCTTTGAGAAAACACCCAAATCACTTCTGCTTCTCCATTTTTAAACAGTCCCCAAGGGGGGGACTGTGAAGGCACTGACAGCCTCCCCTTACAACACCAAACCACACGGTCTTTGTTCCTCTTTCTCAGCTTAGGCAATGGAAAATTAAAGAGCCACTTGCCCTCCCACCTCCTTTCACTGCAAACTTCTTACAAACCGATAGATCCCTCAGAGCAGAGCGTGATGGGGCCCGGGTACAACACAGGGGGATTCTCACACTGAACCAGAAAGATGAACAGAACTAACACCTGCATTTCACGTTTGCTAGAAATAAGAAGGTGTTTTATAATGAAGGAAGCAGTTACTGGTCAATAATTGCCACAGAGAGTCTTTCCAGAGACTTACAGAGCAAATGGAGGAGCAGTATTTGATTACACAGAATGGCAGAGGTTGGAAGGGACCTCAGAAGATCATCAAGTTCAACCCCCCTGCAAGAGCAGGGTCACCTAGACCAGATCACACAGGAACGTGTCCAGGTGGGTTTTGAATGTCTCCTGAAGAGGAGATTCCACAAGCTCCCTGGGCAGCCTGTTCCAGTTCTGTCACCCTCACAGAAAAAGTTTCTTCTCATGTTTCCATGGAGCCTCCTATGTTCCAGCTGCATCCATTGCCCCTTGTCCTACCCATTACTGAGAAGAGCAGTGCTCTCCCTCTCCTGTCCCTGCCCTTACTTGTGTTTGGGGAGGAATGGGAAGAGATGAAAGGAAAGGTTTTGCTTTAAGAACAGTGCTGAGATTGGACTGACCAGCTCAGCAGATACAGCCAAAATGCAGACTGGTCCAGTAATGTCACCAGAAATACATCAGCCATCTAAAAAAGATCAACTTCCCTCCTACTTCCCTGCACAGATGTAACATTTGGGTAGACTGCTGCCTGGGGAATGAAGAACCACTTCATGAAAGAGACATTTGTGATGACAATATTTTGTTTCCAACCCCAAGCAAAGACTTTGGAAATACCATTTTATTTCCTCTTATTTGTGCCAGACTCACTGAAGTTATCATCTGATTAATCACTAATGAAGAATGTAACATCAAATGATCCATTATGTTTTCAGCAAAGTACATTTCCTTGAAGTTCCAGGACAATGGTTTTCACTGCACTGAATCAGAGAAATTCAAAGCAGCAAGCATTTGGGCATATGAAACATTCTTGAGTAGGAAAAGAATAATGGGCAAGGAATTTTGAATGCAAGAAGGATGGGAAGCACAGCAACTGGACAACTCATTTCACACATCTGGTCACATTAAACCTCTGCTTGTGGGAAGAGGGAAAAAAAGGATTTTTTGATCAAGGGACTGAGTGCCAGAGCCCATGTGATAACTCTTTATGATAATTGTTGGGTTTTCATTGCCAAATGATATGTTAAAGGTAGAGAAATTCACAGGAACAAAAGATGATTACAGCCTTTTCCCCCCTATTTTAATGATCATTGGTACCTGTCAAGACTGTTCGGCTACATGTAATTACTGCTCAGGACCTGGCTGGGAAAGCTGATTTGGGCTTCTGGAGTATCTTTTGTGGCCTTTAAGGGAGGATTCTGCCTACACTGCACAAATGTTACTAACAAGAATGGAGCAGTTTCCCCTTTAATAAACTACTGACAAGCTTCTAGAAACACACAAGTTAAATCCTTTCCAAAACAACCAACCAACAAATCTTGGAATAGCAGCAGCTCTGCACCAGGGTCAGGATGGAAAACAAGTCTTCTGCAAGTTGAAAAACAACTAAGCTCTTTAATCCTTTCCTGCCCTATTTAAACCCCAAATCATGTAGAAATGATTCTTAGAGCTAGTTTAGGCATAGGTAGAGAAGATTTCCCTTTGTGCTGGCAGATGTGGCTTTTAACTCTTTTTGGGGTCTTTACTGTAGCTGCAGGTGGAAGTGCAGGCAGGACAAGGCAGGGATTTGTGAATAAAAGCAGCTTTGAAGTTCACTCTGCCTTAAATGTGATAATTCTGTTTCTAGGGAAGAGCCCCACTTAAAAAAGGCTGCAGCTTTGGAAGGTTTGAGGTAGACATGTGTTACTGATCTGGACAAGATTGTCTTTGGTCTGGGATTAACCAACACCAGGTTCCTTTCAATAATGTCCAGACACATAATAAAACAAAATATTCTTCTTGATCTTGGAGTTTTCAGAAAGAGAGTTCATCTTCCCATGACTGCTTGTCTATGAAGAGAGTGTAGACCCTTTAGATCAGGCAACTGAAAAACTTTGAAAGTCACATCTCAGTCTTCAAGTGATAGAAGTGTAATATCACTTCTCAGTTTGCAGCAGCCCAAAAAAAAAAAAAAGCCTGATCTTAAATAGTTCACCATGACTTTCCTTCCATGCTTTTTTTAAAAAATCATAATAACCTTATTTACTCAGGTTAAAACTTATTTGAAAATTAAATAATTTTTTTCATTTAAATTATTTTTAACACATACAAAAAATTAGGATAAAGTTGCCCAGTATGAGTTTTGACCTTGGAGAGAAAGAAACCCCCTTCATTTTGAGCACATTTCTTTAAATTTACCTGAGCAGAGAAGTCAATTAACTTTGGAAGCAACAATTTACTGCCTTCATCACTCTTCAGAAAATCCAGCAAACTTCCTGTGACAACAAAGAAAGGTTAAGTCAGTGCAGCTTATTAGTAAAAGAATGCCAGATACTCCATTTTCTGGATCATAAAAATCTTTGCAGTGAAGTATTTTGATGAATTTTCAGGAAGACTGTCTCTTTATGTGCTTTAACAGCAGTAACAGCCAAGATTTGCCATTTTCCTGGGTGTAGAAAACTCCCATCTAACCACAGTTTAGCTCAGCTGGGTGTTGTAAGTACCCTACTCCACAGAATACCAGGAAAGCTGTCTGGGAGAATCACACACATCAATCCTTGCCAGGAATATGTGAGCCATAAAGCAGGTCAACAGCTGTTGAATTTACCAGCAGAACTGCTTGAAAACAAAAGCAAAAGCAGCAAAACTACCCCCCAAGGCAATCTGGGAAGGAAACAGCACTGGTTTTGGGTAGTCATGCTCTCAGAAAGGCCCTTTCCCAGCAGTGTAGCCACCCTGGCAGGACCACTCATCACCCACCTCATTACACACATACTTATCAACTCAAGAGCCAGATAAGGCAATTTCTAAGGCATGTTTTAATTGCCTTGCTGTGCCACCAGACACAACAGGGACTAAGTCAGGAGAAGAGTTTCCCAAAGCACTGCTTGCAGATCCAACCTCCTCACCTTTTGCCATGAATTCTGTTATAATATAAATAGGTTCTTCTTTGGTCACTACAGCATAAAGCCTGACGAGCTTATCATGCTGAAGGGTTTTCATGAGGTTGGCTTCCTCCAGGAAGGCTTGCACGGACATGGTTCCAGGCTTCAGAGTCTTCACAGCCACTTTTGTGCTGTTATGATAGTAACCTAAAAGAAGGGAACACCATCAGGGAACTGGAAGCCACTCTGTGCTGCACAGAGCCCCAACTCAGTAGGAATTTGTAAAGCAGGTGAGGTTGGATTCCAGGAATAGCTACCAGCCTGAGAGCAAGTGCCAGACCTAGCACAAATATTTAGGCTGGAATTCCTTTCTGTTTTGCAACTGATACAACACTTCAGTGGAAAATAATCCATTCCCTGTTTTGGAGGAAGCAATTATCTGAAAAAAAATAAAGGAAGCAAATTACTTGGTACCAAGTTTTCATTTACAAGTAGCCCATAAAATATTCCAACAGTTAAGAGATGTTTTATTTAACGCCCACATAAACTGTCCCAGAATCTAATAGAGTCCATGGATTGCTTGCAAGAGTCTGGAGCATCTTTAATTACCATGATTATAGCCATTATATGCATGCCAGTCTCATGCTTACAGTCCTTTCCATAACCCTCAGTACTTCAAATGGAGCATCACAGGAAAGTGCAATCAAAGGAGGATTCATGACCAATCAAGATACACTGCCAGGACTCTGGTCCTCCAGAGCAAGATTGAAAATGGGATCATTTCTTATCACATACCCCCCTGCCAAGAGTGGAAGAGACTGTGGCTGTTGGATTTCTGTGTAAAAAGCAACCCAGTAAAGAGAGAACCAGTGAATTATTTTCTGCTTCAGTGTTTTCCAAACAAAATAAATGTTAAAATGATATATAAAAAAAAAATAAAGTAGCAATCACCAATCTTCAAGTTTATCTTGTGAAGTCATCTAATTTGAAAAAGAAAAGAAATAGAAAGAGGTGTGTAAATAAATGCAACTCCAGTCCCCTACCATAACCATTTCAACATAGTGGAAGTGTTTCTCAGAAGAGGTAAAACTTTCATGACTCAATGAAACAGCTTCGTTTCCTTATTCAGCAACAATCCAAACATCATTACCACTATGGAAACACTCCCTACATGGAGTGTCTATAATTTCCTTATACTATTTGCCATCCTAACATAAGAAATCAGTGGCAATGAGAGGAAATAACTTCCAGACCTATTGCTCTAACAACTCTGTGTTGTATCATCTTTTTTTAGAAGAAGGATCATCACCTGAGAAAAGCCACTATGCCTATCACAAAATATATACTTAATCATCCAATTTGTTCTGAACATACCAAGTAATATTTTTTTTGAAGCAACTGTGACCATCTCATTAATGTTAATGATGTAGTATTTTTTTTACATTCACTAAAGGAATCCATCAAACTAGGGTTCTACTTATAGGAACTTCATGTTACTACAGCACCTCACCTATAATGAGGCTTTCTGCAGGAAAATGGTCTACCTGGGCCTGCTGGTGAGAGCACTACAGATAACAGATCCTGATCTCTCTCACTTTTGTTTATTTCACCAGTTGTTGGGAGGACTGGGACACCAAAACACGAGGAAAGGTGGTGATGAACTCTGTGAGCACACAAACTGGCACCTGTGAAAAGCAGGGCCTTGACAGCCTGGAATTTGTTATCTCTCCTGCCTGCCCATTAGCTGCAGAACCAGCATTAGCCTGATTTGCGCTGAGGACCATGTCAGATCTGGAGCAGGCAGCATCTATTTAGTGCACACCTGTACCACCCCAGTTTATCTAAGTCCTGAGGCCCTCATGTCAGGAGGTCACTTATTACTGTGAGAGCCTCTGTGGTAGCTTCCATCAAGGTCATCTGCTCTGCAGGAATCCTCTCACTGGACAGGTAAGAAACTTATCTAGTTAAAGATGTCCCTGGTCATTTCAAGGGGGGTTGGACTAGATGGCCTTTAAAGATAGTCTTTAAATGCTATTATTTTAGATATCTTCTATTTTAATACAGTATTTCTGATCCTGTGATTTTAGATGCCTTTTAATAACAGTATTTCTGTAGTATGATTTACTCTGATTTTTCTAACAGGTGCATAACACACATCCAAACTATACATGGCTTATATTCTGATTTAGGGGTTACCAAAGAAGGGAATCTTTTACACACAAGATGCAAGCAAAATGTGCCTCATTAATAAAATAAACTATAATGGTTCCATTTGGCTTGTTAACTTTTCTCCTAGCCCTGCTTGAGAATTCTCTTCATGGATTATTAATACCACAGAGCATCATGGCTCACATCCTATCAGTGCACACTAGGAACAAAAATGCATAAAACATAAGACTCTGCACTTGTGGTGCTGCTCTGCTTCATCACGTTGCTAAAGAACCTGCCCAGATGTGCTGAACTCCAGGGTGAAAAAAAACCCTCTCAAACCATCTCAGGAAGCAAGTCTCTTGGCAGTTTAACCTTCTGTTAGAAATTAAATGTGATACAAACAGTAGTACACAAGACTGAGAGGTATGATCATGTCTTAGACACATTCTTCTCTACATGTTAGTATTCTCCAGTAACACTCCATAGTGTTTCAGGTCTTTATTTTGGAGCTGATGATGGTTATTTTGACAGAGTGGTATCTCGGACAGCCAGCTTGCTGCCCCATTCTTGTGTAGGCTTTAAAAGCCAAGCTGTGATAAGAATTTTTAACAGTGATATTATTTATAACATAACAGTGATGATATTTAGAACATAATAACGAGGTTGTGTCTGTCCTTTCTGACCAGATCTCCAGGACTGAAGATGATCCACTTTGTGAACAATCCTACAAGATGCAGCTTTCTCCTTCCCTGCTTTCACAGTAATTCCCTGCAAGGTGATACTGGGAAAAACCTGTTTGAGCTACAGAGGTATGACACTGTTAGAAGCCAAAACTGGGAAGCTGATGGTCCTTGATAGCAAGTTTTCTCTGTGTAAAAGAGACTGAGAACTTGCTTAGTGCTGACCAGGCTCCTGATCTGAGTGGATCTGTGCTCTGCAAATCAGCTTCTCCTGCTGCAGAGGGAAGCTGAGAAGAGGAAACACAGCAATGGCTTTCACAGCACAGTGATTTTTCTCACAGTGCAGCAATTCAGATGCAGGGGTCAGGCCCCTGTTAGAGATTAAAATAATGACACAAAAAGAAAAAAGAAAAACAAAAGAGGAAACATCTTGAACCAGAAACACCCTATTAGTTTTATGCCTTTTGTCTGCCTATGTGCAGAAGCAGCCACTTCCCAAAATGATCTATGTTTTCAAGCCGGTGACCACCTTCTGTCACTGACTTCCCATGTGTTTCACTGACAGTTAAACATTTCTTGCCCTGGATTATTGGACAGAAAAAAACTGCAGGATGGCCAAGGCTTGTCTTGACCAGAATGTAAATTGTCACTCAAGTATATCATAGCTATAGGGTTTTTTAAGCCTTTTCTCAGGGACAGAGAAAAGGCTGAATTTGGTGATAATAAATATAACAGACACATAGTTTGCATTTTTTTTTTACATGATTTGCTCTAGTTTTGCCCTGCTCTGGCAGGGGGTGGACTCTGATCTTTGGAGGTCCCTTCCAACTCTTATCATTCTGTGATCTGAAAATATTGCACTCTGAACCAGAGCTTTGATTGACACTGGAGTTGTGTGTGGAATTTCCCACTCAGACAGCACCACTCTGGGCTTTACTTTTCTAAAGGTGAGCATCTCTTCCAAGCAGTGACACTGCCAGCAGAGTCATAAGAGCCCCTTTCATAGCTTTGTGTCTTCTAGAAAGCTTTGGGGTGTAAGTTTAGGTTGCTCAGAAAAGCCCTGCCTATAGAATCCTGCTCCTTAATAATCATAATAATAGAATCAGTCATATCAAAACAGCAATAATAATAATTGGATATATTCTTATTCCAACACCAATAATTTCCTTACTATTTAAATATCACATTCCAAAAGGAGATTCAGGGGATTGATTTGGCTTGAAAAAAACATATTAATGAAGACTTTGGGCAGAAGCCTGTTAATTTACCTCAAATAAGGTGGTAGCTGGTAACAAGTGTGAAGTAAAGAGTAGCACAGAGAGCATGTGATACAGAACCCACAAGAAAACTCACCCTGGATGGGCAGGGTGTGAAAAGCAGGACTCCCCCACACCCCCTCACTGCTCAAGAGCAGGTATAGTCTTGATTTTGCTGTTTTCCAAGTATATTGGACCAGGTTCCTACCCACTATTTTTCTGAATGACTCTGAAATGATACTTCTTTCAGCAGAAATACTAATTTCAAAAGAATAAAACTTACCCATCCAGACTTCTCCAAACTGACCAGCTCCAAGTTTCTTCACTAATTTAATCGACTCCCGGGGAATTTCCCATGCATCTTTATCCCAGGGTTTTTGAGGCTTGGGACTAATACAAGCTTTCTCCAACTTTCTGCACAGGCCATCTGATTGCTCTGGTTTTCAAAGGAAAACATAAAATCCAAAATCCATTACTTTTCTGTAAAAACTTATTTTAAAAGTCACTGTGTGATTTTCTGCCCAACATTTTTTTTTTAATCTTCTGTCTTCCTAGTTAGAAGACTGAAACTAATTTAAACAACACACAAAAACCCCACGTATTTCTGAACTATCTACCAGGAGGTTATGAAGAAGAAAAAATCACTTTTGCAGCTAAAACATAGGTAGAAAATTGTCCCTTTCCCTCCTTTTTTTTTAATATAATGAATTCTATGTAGGTACAATTTTTCTTTAAAGTCAATGGAGTTTTCCTTCCTTCAAAACACCATTAACAATAATGAAGTGATTGGAACATTAAAAACTCCACACTCACCATTCTCTAGGTATTTCTGCCAGGAGAATAATAATATTTGCATATGCATACATTTCAGATTTGTGGTCTGAACTCAATAGTATTACCCACCCTTTCATCC
>JANHGL010005764.1:0-22137 GCA_024611195.1 Ceyx melanurus | reverse complement strand
AATTTTTATATAATTTATATAAATATTTCTATTTCTATATATATTCTGTTTCTTTTACATTTCTTTTCCTTCACAGGAAATAATGGCTCTATTCTGTCAAGTAATTCACTAACTGATTTAACTTACTTTGATAATGTTTGATCATATCATTGATGTTGGGGAAAGTTATTCTCGGGGAGATGTAAAATCCTCCATTGTCTAGGCTCCTAATTTTGTAGTGCTTAATGACATCACCATGCTGTGGATCATAGTCTCTGATGGAGAGAGAATAACTGCCTGTGGAGAGAAGAATGATCATTAGCAGATGGCAGAAGTTCATGTCCATGCACATACAGCTGGGCCTAAGAAATTCACCTTTTTTTCTTGTCTGTTTTTTTTTTTCTTTTGACTCCCTTATTTCCTCAAAAAACCTTTTGCAATCAGCAGGAGGAAGTTGGCCAACTGAGCCTGAGCTGGTGACCAAAATGCTTACAGTACCACTTTCTGTTTCAAGCTTATTCAACAAGCTCAGGAGTTCAGAAACCAGGCAGCTCCACGTCCAACACCCACTTCTGCAGCAAGTCCCCCTGGCTGGAGTGGGAGGGGTGTGAAAGCAAAGCCAGGGCTCTCACACCCCTTGGGAAAAGCTGGAATCTGGAGGTCAGTGTTTCAGAGAAGGTACATGCTGTGTGGCTTGGGCCAATGAGCCAAAGCAGAGACTGGAGAGGGCTTGGGCTGAGCAGGAGGGAGGGTGGAGCTGATACCCTGAGGGAGCCCAACCTCAGCTGGGATCCAAGATGGGGCAGCAGGACATCCACCCATAACTACAGAGCTCTTCATTTCTGCTACTCATACAGTTCTTGTCCATTTTCAAGGGATAAGAAACCACCTCACTCCCATCTCTCTCCCTGCACATGGATTCAGTGACAGAAGGAAATATTTCTGGGGTACTTTGCCTTACTCTCAGTAGCCTACATTGAATTTAGGAGTCATCTTCTGAGAACTTCACATAGATGTCTTCATTTGAGAGCACAGAAACAACAATAGGGGCCTGTTACAGAGAGCTGCCTGATTAAGAAATCTGCAGTGTTAGGGCCAGGAAACCTGCCTGTGGTGAGGACAGACAAGGGATTCACAGACCTTCCTCTGGAGGATGCAGTGTTCAGTCAGGCTGCTATCAGAGTCCAAATGCTGGGGCAGAGCCTCCTACACTCTTCTCAAAGTCCCAGCCAGAGTCTGGAGACTTCACTAAGCTTTTCAGTACAAAAAGAGCTCTGTCTATAGCACAAACCTTTACCAAAAAGCTTTTGGAAAAAAAAAACCAAACCACCAACAACAAAATAACAACACTACAGGGCAAAGTGTAACCTCTCATTGTGTACCAGCCACGTTTTAAATCATGGCAATGGACACAGACCCAGCAATGGAGGCTATGAAACGCACCATTTACAGTGCAATGTGTCCTTCAGTAAAGGAACCACAAGTGCTAGGAAAAGATCTCTCACTTCATTTCTACTTCTTGCCACTGTAAGCACACACAGACACTTTTTTATTTCTTATCTCAGTTTTAGGTGTTAACCTGTAACTCTCTTATCTCCTTTCCTGGCAATTTTCCCATCCTTCCCACTCCTACAGAAGTGCAGAAAACTGACACAACAGGACACACTGGGACTGCTCCCCAGCCAGTTTTTGTGAAGACAGACTCTGGGTGTTTTTAACTCTACCATCAACTCCAAAGTAACCCACCTTTTAATGTTTCACTTTCTCGGATAAGGAAAGATCCAGGACTGTTCCCAGGAGCCAGCAGTTGTCTTTCAGCATCTTTTCGGGTGATGTCTTTGAAGAACCATCTGAAAAGTGTTTCCAAGAGTTAGAACCTTTTGTCTCCCCCACTCACAAAGGATACACAAGCATGGTGAAGAACTTTGCCAGTATTTGGAGGCTGGGAGAACTTACTCTTCTGTTTCCAGGGTGTTTACTTTTGCTACGTAGTTGCTGGGGATGAAGCCTTCCTTCCTTGTGGTGAGAGATTTTGCTCTCCACCATTCTCCCAGCCTGAAAATGGAAACAACAGTAGCATTTCAGGAAAGGATGGGGATACATTATTATTAGAGTTTACTGTGCTGAGAGCTTGGGCTGTGCTGGAGAGAGAAGCATCTCTCCTCTGACCTCAAGCCCTGTGGTTCTTTTGGATCAATGTTTGGTCACTGCTACCCTCCCAACAGCTTCACAGGCATTTGTATTTCCACATGGAAGGGAGCTCTTGCCATCCCTGCACTCCTGAGCATGAGTAGGATATCAAAACATCACAAAGAGCATCAGATGAGCCCAAACTGCAATACAAGCAGCACTGCCATACTTACTCCTCAGTAACTTTCAATTTTTCTCCTTTTTTGAAGGACAAGTCATCTTCATGGATGCCATCATAGGGATACAGAGCTACCACGATGACTCCATGCTCCTCGGGTTCTACAAAGGTAGGAAGCCAGAGGCAGGGTCACATTATTCCACAGAGTCACATTATTCCACAGGCTGAGCACACAGCAGTAATATTCCTGGGAAAACTCACCTTCACTGACAAACCTCTGTCCTGGTAAGAGCTGGGCTTCTTGGTTTCCCTACAACAAAACATGCCTTTAATTAAGCAGTTTTAGATCTTTGTAACAATCTCACACTACAATCACACAGTATTCAGTTTGGTATCATGCCTTGAGTGAAAAGGAAGTGCTTCCATCTTTTCTCAGCAGTCTTAAAAAGTGAATTTACAACATGAAGATAGAAGTGCCCACTAGATTTTTGAACTGAGTAGCTCAGACCACAGAAAGGTGTGATAGCAGCTGTGGGAAGGACATCACAGCTCTGTACCTGCTGCTGAAGAGGCTTTAGGCAGGATAATACCAGGACAGTTGTTAACATGTAGCTGTCATGCTAAGGAACTACAAACATGGTTATGGTGCTGAGATTGTGCAAGGGAAAACAAAAAGTAATTAAAAAGAATAGTAGCTTGTGATGTGTGTGTGTGTGTTGAGAGCAGCTGAGCCCACTGGGGAGGGGGAAAGAAGGGTCCCACTACTACCAGAAAGCACAGCCCTGGAGAAGGGCCATCAGGGTTTCCTCAGCACAGTGGAGAGGGTGGGGAAAAAAAATGTGCCAGTTAATCTGCAGAACAGCAAACCCACTTGGTGCCTGAGGGGATTTCCTTTCCCAGTGCCAGGCAGGGAACCACTGGGAGCCTGTTCCTCCAGCAGCAGCACAGCACTGCTGCCTTCAGCACCCCTGCTCCCCTCCCCTCCTCACCTACCCACCCTGGGCAAAGTCAAGTGAGTAGAAGGAAGGTTAAACAGAGCTGGAGAAGAACCCCCTGTGATTAATTCAGCCTTTTGACACTGGCTGATCAACACTCAGATCCCACAGCTAGGAGAAAGCCAGCACCCCTGCTTTCAAAACCAGTTCTAAGCTCTTGCTTAAATCACCTAGAGTTCTACAGCCATAGCTACAGCTAGATCAAGCATTGCCAAGGATTACTGTTCTCTTGCATAAAACAGAAATTAAGAAACAAACCACCAATTTTTGATTTTTGTTTTTTGATTTTCAATCAGTTATTCATTGGGGGTGAACTGCAGAACTCTGAGAGCCCAATTGTGGACTCAAGATCATTGGAATTTCTTCATGCATGTGCTTTGGATTGAAATTTAAGTTATGCCAGTCATGCTTTGATCTTGCTACTGGAATTCTCCCCTGAGACTATCTACTTACTGGCCTTTGCTGTTTATTGGACGTTGGATCCCTCACATAAATAGTTCGTTCAGTTTTACGTACTGGTTGATTCTTCAAATCTAGCCCATCTCCATGCAGATTCTCTTTCCTTTTTGATTTTATACATCCCATATTTCCTGTTGGAATAAAAAAGGTATTAAACAAAAACATTATGCCATAAACCAAGCCATTTCCCATGCAATCATCAGGGCTGGGCAGCAGAAACTTGCTTCTGTTTCACACACAGTCGTTCACGGGCAGAACAACTGGGGGTTAGGAACACGTGCTGAAAGCTCTTTGCTGCTGCAAAGGAAAGAAATCACTTGTCTCACCAATCCACAGATGAAGTAAATGTTTCAAAATAGTTATTTACCATTTCAGCAGTTTCAGAACTATCATCTTGTCTCCCCAGTCTGCACTCCCCCACCCACCCCCTTTATGTCTTGGATACATCCATAAGCTTCAGAATAGATATAAGAAAAATAGAATTACTGTAGCAACAACTCATTTCTGTTTGATTTAGAGAAAAGGCTGCTTTGGAAGATACAGGAAAAAAGAATTCCAGTCTGAATGATGAGAACAGCAGCTGGAGTTAGCAACCCCTGCAGCTCCCTGCTTCATGTTGCTTGCACCAGTCTGGCAGGGAGCTCCCTTTGCTTCAGATCCCAGTCTCACGTGGTGCTGACAACTTGTGCAGTCCTGGCTCCGTGGCAGAGATGCTGCTACTGTGACCTTCAGCCATGAAGCTCCTTGTTCAGGTTTCTCAGCTGGGGTCTGAACCATCCAGTGTGTGAACCAGTGATGGCAAATCAGCACACAAGGGTTTCTTCAATGCAGTTCAGAAGGATAAGCCTCCTCTCAGGATGAGCATCCAAAGCAGAGGGGATACAGCTGGAAGCAGCTTCCCAACTGCTACCTGACTGTTAATCCATGGTGTAATTACACAGGACTTCAACAAGCATACACACAATGCTTGCTCTTTATTCCTCCCTCAGAGCATGGTAATTATACTCACTCTTCAAAGAATCCACTATGAATGTTGTGTCAAACCTCTCCTTCCTTCCTCTGTCTCTCTCTCTCTCCTTTCAGGTCAGTGCTCTGATGTTAGGTTCACAGTCACATTTTCCCTTGCAGGCACACACTCTCACTCCCCCCTTGCCCTAATTAATCTTTAAAGCTAGTTCTCTGAAGAACAATGTAAAACCTAAAAGAAGAGCTCAGTGCATACATGGGCTCGAGTAAACCCACTCTGACTAAAGAGGAGAAGCTAAAGCACACAGTAACACCCTGCACTCCAGCTCACTTCTACCTTCATCTCCAAGATAGAAATGTCATCAAATAAAGTAGTAGAGGTGTCCATTGGCAGACCCAGCCTCTTGATTGGGTGGTGCCTTACCCACCCTACAGAATACTTAGCCAGATTGGTCTGGGTTCATATTAAGACTTATACTCTTGTAAGAATACTGATACTAATCATAATCCTGAGTCTGAGAAGAAACCAGGGCCCACGTGGCAGGTTTCATCTTCCCACATCACCATGTAATGTCCCATCCTGCCACTGAGGAAAAACTACAATGGCAGATGTACTGCCCTGTCCATAGAATCATTTAGGTTGGAAAAGACCTTTAAGAACATTGAACCCAACTATTAACCAAACTCTTGCAAGTCCACTGATAAACCAGTTCCCATGTTTTCTTCTAAATGTGAGAGTTTAGAAGAAACTACCATTTCTACAAATCATCTCTCACTATTGCCAGCAAATCTCTTGTGTCCATAAGATTTCAGCAGTGAGGCAGTGAACTGTGATTCTGGTTTAAAAGCATCATAAGAACTCTTTGCTCCCCCTTCTCATCTTCACTTGAAATAAAAATAAAAGGAATCCTACAGAAAATCAATATGCACTGACCAGGCATCATCATCCCACAGAGAATACAGATTCCTCTTCTTGTGTGTCAACATGTCACAGTTCCCATGTTCATTTGAAGGCACTAGGGTGGGGGGGTGAGTAGGTCCCTTCAGCCAGGATCTTCCCTCAGAAGCAAACTTCTTGAATGCTTAATTTTAGTTTGTGAAAACACCAATTGGGAGATTTTTCCAAATTCTCACCTCTACACAGGTTAGAAATAGTTTTCACAGGCTGTTTTCAAATACTAAGAATGATTAAAAAATAATAATTATTACTGGTTTGTTTGTAATTGTGGATCTATAGATGACTCTCATTCTGTAGCTAATGGTTCATAGGAAATTGCTGGAGACCCACAGCCAGGCTGGGGTTTGCACACTCACCCTAGACATCAGGAAGCTCAGTGTTTGATTACCTGCTGTATCTGCAAGATCAGGTATTTAGCCACTTAAATGCTAACCTTTTTGCTCTTGAATAGTTCTGCTTCTGCAGAACCAACAGCTAAAGTGGAGGACAGAAGTAATTTGATCTAAGCTGTCAGCCAAAAATCCCTTTTGCCTATTGCTGTGAAGCTGCAGGTATCTTTAGAGACTGCAGCTTGGCCAGGGATGGTGGAAATTCAGAGAAAAGCATTTTTCCTTTTTCCTGCAGCTTAAAGCACGTGGACAGCTGTAAGTCCAACCTCCTGTGAGGCTGTGCTGGCAACCTCAAGGTTAACAGTTGGTCATGACAGTGACAACAAGGGGTTCAGGTGCTCCCTGAGCTCACAGAGGTTTCCTCACACTAACACATGGGATGGCACCAAGCAAAGGGAGGGTGCTGAGCCTCATCACAAAGCACTGGGCTTTGTTTTTAGATCATGGAGAGGGAAGCCTGAGGTCCTCACAGGGCTTAGCTAGCTCTGCATGAGCAAACAGCCCCAAAGACAGAACAGTCAGAGGGAGCAAGACCATAAAGTTCATCTTAAGGCAAGGGCAACTCAGCACCTTCCTTCTTGCAATCCAACTCTGCTCCACTACAGCCTCACAAGGGGGGGCAACTGCTTTAGGAGCAGGATCCTCATCTCACATCTTTTAGCAGCTTTATAAAACAAGCCTCTTAAATCTTGCAAAAGAAACATGAAGAAAATGCAATGATATAAGCAATGTCTAGCACTTAATATACATTGATATAGCTTGAGTATATGATCTGTAATTAAATGTTTAATTTTCCAACCTTATTTCTAAAGACATACTGGCAGACAATGGAGACAAAGCATAGACAAAGTGGAAAAGCAGTTTTTCAGCAGTAGAAACTGGACCAATGTGCACATATTCTTTTGATACAGTGAAACAAAGGGGTTTTTAACTCTCCAAAAGCCACAAGGTCTTGTATTTCTGCCACACCAACCTGCTTTAAAGCTGCATGCACATATCAAATTCCCTAAAATCAGTCCTATGCCCAAAGCAAATGTCACTGTTTCAGTTTCCAGAGCTTTTGCTCAGTGACTGCTCAGTTCACCTGCAATGCCAGGTGTATTTATCTCTAGCAATTACACATTTTTTACTGAAATCTGATCTGGTTCTTTGCCAGAGTTTTCAGAGTGGTATCAAGGTGAAGATTCATAGGACCAGTCTGACCAGCAGGCAGTGATGGAAGAGCTTCACTCAACACACATGGCAATGCATTTCAAAATACAAAATGCTGCCTATCATCACCATAGCTGGCTTCACAAATCACCCCCCCGCCACACACACAAAAAAAGCTTTAAAATACATACTGCATACCCAGGGCACCCCTTTTTTAGCATCTACAATAGTTGTAAGGAAAATCTGAAGGAGGGAAGGTCATTCATGCATAAATAAAACCCCTCAGTCAGGTGTAAAAACATTTATTTGCATAGCTCTCTGTTGCCATATCACAATGAGCATCCAGGAAGGGTTTGTGCAGATATATAGAGAATGTGGTAAGGGGAGAGCAAGCCAGAGAGTGCAGCAGTGCTACACATGAAACTGCTCTGGGGTGTCAGATAAAAATAATTCAGTCATCAGAGGAAGTTCTGTCAGGCCCTGCTCGGACATTTCCCACTCCAGCAGCTCTGCAGTACAGGAGACACTACTTTTCACCCATGCTTTTAATTTATTGCCCTGTCCACACTTCTAGACATGAAAGGTAAGCATTTAAATAAAAATATCCAACAAACTTTCTATAACAGAGATGCCAAGTGTTATAAACAGATACCTAAAAAAAGTAACAGCATCTCTCTTCACTAAAAAGCCAATTATTTTGCATGGCTAAAATGTGAAGACAAGAACTTCAGTGAACATCTGCAGTGTGGTGACAGGAATCTGAGCCCAGGCACCCCTCAAAAAGGCCCAGGAGTCTCACACAGGGCCAGGTTGTCCCATGGACACCAGTTCTGATGGATACAGAAACATTTGCCTTCAATTTTCCCTCTGGGCCCCCTGTTTCATCTCCCCACAGCTGCGGGTGGGGGGGGTCAGAAACAGGGGCAATATTTTTCCAGGGTTAAAAATCTGCTGTCTACCCCCAAAATACTCTTTCTTTGTCTACCCCAAAAATACTCTTGTATTTGTCTATCCCTAAAAATACTCTTGTTTATCTGCCTTTTGCTACATGACCAGCAGAGTGGGGTGTCTAAAGCCACAGCATTTCCTACTGCAAGCAGCAGGGCTTCGTGTGACCATCGCCCGGCCATCTTCCACCAGCAGCATCTGAGGTTTCATTTCCTCCCAGCTCTCATCTGTTCAATCATCTACAAGGCAATTTATTTATTTTTTTTTGTCCTGCTCATGGTCACAACTATTCTACTGTTACATACAGTATTTGTGGTGCCCATTAAAAACTATTTCCTAAAAATCCACCTGAAATGTCTGGGCTTTCCTTGCTCAAAGCCATGTCTTCAGGAAATGATACTCAAATCCTCATAATTCAACAGGGTGACTTTGTTTTAGTCTTTGAAGAGTGAAAACTTAAAAAAACCAAACTAAAATAGATTATACTTTGGCCTTTCCAATAATAAAGTAATGTAAAAAAATTAGAACTAGAAAAGTAAAATCACTGAACAGAATTTGTTCAGTTCTCCTTCAAACCAGGACAATGTTGAGTATAAAAGCAACTCTATTTTATCAAATAAAGATCTGTTGTTCAACATGTCATTAAATCAGGAATATAAACATCAATTCTGAGGGTGGCTTAGGCTGTTAACACATTTATACATGTGTATTTTAACAGGTATATAAATAAAGTTGTATTCAATTACAAGGCTTACGAGCAGTAAACTCTTAATTTAAGCCACAAAATTTCTTCTGTGCATTTATCAAAGATGGTCTTTAGTACTAGAAATAAAAGAAAGTGCATTAGTAAGTATAAATTTTTAAAAAAGAATTCAAAACTAAGACCCTCAAATTATTCTGAGTCTTGAATGTCACTCTATGTTTAGTCTTTTGAATCAAAGAACAAGCCATTGTTTACAACTAAATATATATATTTATATATGTCAGTTTTAAATCTGGAGCTTTAAAGCAGCTTAGAGGGCAGAGCTGTAAATAATTTCATTTTTTAACACCTTTCAAAAATGGAAAATAATGTCTTTTCCTTCCTCTGTTTTCAGACATTCTTTCTGGCCTTGAATGGTTTGCTGCTACTTCACAACTTATTAAGGTATCACTGTGTAACCACTGGCTTTATCAGATCTCCTGACTAACTGAGAATATGAGATTTTGCTGCATTACCCTCAAGGTCAAGGCAGAAGAGGCTCAAACACCCAACAAATGCAGCGTGATCAACTCAGATCTAAAACTGCTGGGGAGGAAGAATCCTAAGTCCTGCCTGCCAAAGGACACAAACACCTCTCTCAGGACCCCATCCAACTGTCTACATCACAGAACCAAAGGATTATTTCAATCAGCCACTCAAGCTTCCCATTTTGTGAAAAAAAATGGGAAAATCTTTAATTTAAGGAATTAATTTGCTCATTTATTGCTGATTTCCACTCTGTGTTGATCTGCTTCCACATCACCCATAGTGCCTGAGTGTCAATGACCAACACCCTGTATGGGCACTGTGAGGAAAACCAGGTCTGAGAGGCCTGGGAATCCTGGGTTCATTTCCAACCCATCACCACATGGTGCAGAATGGCAGAGCCATCTCCAGAGGAACACAGAGGAGAGCTCAGCAAAGCCTCATCAGTCCAGCTCTCTGCAGATGTGCCAGAGAAGATGTGTGACTAGACTGGACTGGGAGCAAGTGACAAAAATAGCTTTGGTTGGGAGTAATGTGAAAGAATTGAACTGAAGTGGAACTGAAGTTGGTTCTTATTCCTTCCATGTCTCAAAAATGATCAGTTTGAGGTTTGTTCAGTCTTGTTCTTATATACTTATATATACATGTGATGAATTGCAGGTATAAAATATGCTTCTATTTAATAGTATAATATTATAGGTACATATATGCACACACTTACTGTAAATACTGACTGCCTGGTCATTTCCATCAAACTGAACTCTTGCAAATGCAGAAATCCTGGCTCAATTTTCATCTTGGGCTTGTTTCAGTTCCTACATCTCATTTTTGTTTGTGCTGGAGCCCATCTTGGGGAACTAAAGCAGTTTGCTCTTCCCTTGCCTTTCTGCTGAAACAGTTTTGAATGTCTCAGTCACTCCTCACCTCATACATCTTAATATATTTTTGTGTATTCCTATAGGTCCAGATTACAGCATCTCTGTGCCTACCAAACTGAAGTTACCCTTCATATGATACATGTATACATGGGCATATATATATATATGTGGGCACAAAGGACCATGTGCTGTTCCCTGGAACAAAGTATGAAAAGAAGCATGGATGGCCTAAATCTGCTCAGTGCTTCTGACAGACTTGTCCACAGTAGACTCTTGTTGCTCCTGTGAAGTGAGAAGCAATAGTCCAGCTGAGAGCATATTTAAAAGAAGAAGATCTGGGGAATTCTGCAGCTGCTTCAATCTTTTTTTCTTTTTAAAGAGTGAAGCAAAACTAAAATAACATTTGCATACACATATCTATATAACAGGTAAAAAAAACAAGTTAATCCCCAGTGTAACCATCACAAACCAAACACTAATGTAGTGGAAGAGTCTGAAACAATCATGTTAGGATATAGGATGAAAAAATTCTGGAACACTACATTACATTGAAAGGAAGAATATAATTTATACCAGCTACTGATCCTTTTCCTTCTGCATTCAATTGAAAATATACCAAAACACAAAGTGAATCCACACAAGGTTAGAATTTTGTTAACACTTCATAATAGGCTTTAGGTATTATGAAAATATTCCAGGTTCATGCAGACAATATTTTTGGCACTGATTTTAAACCAAGTCTTACATCAAACTAACATCTGTTTTCTGACCTTATAACACTCACTTCATTTTATGACAGTCATTTACCTCAACTGCATCCTTCAGAATTTTGAATCAATATCAACAATGAATTAATTCCCTTTGCCAGCCCTCAAGCCACCACGTCTTCCATTTCCTTCTTTCCACTGAACTATATCTTTTGAATATAGAAGAAAAGGTCAAATAACATTTTAATTTGTCATAATGAAATAAAAGCTTCTGTCAAATTCTTCAAAAGGATCATATGAAATGGAACAGAGAAAAAAAACTGCACCAAGTTAACCAACTTGAAGGGAAGGTTCCTAAAATACTTCACAGACTTAAAAGTGCCCTGCAAACTAGAAGGAAAAATGTCATTTTCTTTACCAGTAGAAAACCCCTCAGTAATGACAAACAGGCTCCACATAACCAAAGCTCCATTTACAGATGAAAATTTGGCCAAACCACTACACTGAAGAGAACTGACAATTTTCCTAAGCACCAGGAAGTGTCTCACCCAGCTAACAAACCCCAAGGACTGTCTGCATTGCAAGCTGAGGGTCTCATCAAGCTTTCAATGGATGATTTTGGCCAATAATAGTGTGCTGAAGTTCCAGTAGCTTAATGTTTGTCCTGAGCTTTAGAAATGTCCTTGTCTACCAATAACACAAGGATCCTCCTTTTTGGTGACTTGAGCAGTCCCTGTGGCACAGGAAAATGAGAAACTACCCATAAAAATTACAAGGTTTTGAAGCAGCCCACAAGAGATCTGCCTGTGTTTACTATGTGATAGATGCCAGATAAATGAGAGTCACCTTCCTCCTGCTTCACTGAGCCTCAGAAGACTCAAAGGGACAGAGGGAGCAGCTTGCTAATGGTCAGTGAGTTTAAGGAAAATTAAGATTTCCCTTTAATATCATCAGGAGGCTGTGGCCCAACTGGCTCTTCATGTGGAATTCATTCCTCTGCCAACCCCATCCAAAGGTGCATGGGAAGGTACCTTTGCAGGTAGCAGCTGATGCTTGAAACCTTCACCTCATTCAGAGGCAGCTTAATGCTCAACCTCCAATTGCCTAGACAAACAAATTAACAGGATTAATTGTTAGGGATAATAATTAATAGCTACTGTGACTAAGGTAGCTATGAACGTGGCCTTCAACCAGTTGAAGTTGTGAGCAATAAAGAGTCTTTTGCAGATGTGATCTCTTGCTCTGAGATGTGCCTGTAATTCAAACTCATTGCTGTACTGTAAACAAACCTGAGAGATCATGAAATCATCACAACAGGTCAGTGAAAAGATGATGGAGGGCAGCAAACTGACAACCAACAAGCTCTGATGAAGGTTTTGAGGGTAGCCTCAGAAAGTATATCACTTCTCACTGGGTTTATCTCCTGCTTTTGGTGTGCTTGGAAAAAAAGGGGGAGCAGATCATTCCTGTAGAAAAGCAGATTATTTTTTTGTTTCTATCCTCTTGAAACACCAGCCTATGGTTCAGTTGCAAAAAAACTTCTCCAGCAGGCTTCTGATTGCAACAGAGGAGCTCTCCTGAAACACATGGTACTGTGTTTGTAACACGGGGTTAAGAATTAATTCCAAACTCAGATGAAAATGTGGGGTTAATCCTAGAATGGCAGGGGTTGGAAGGGACCTCTGGAGATCACCAGGTCCAACCCCCCTGCCAGAGCAGTGTAATCTCTCATGCTGATGTGGGCTCTTACAGTCCAGTTCCTCCTGGAAGTTTGCAAACTTTGGACAAGTTTTCTGAAGTCACGAGAGGAAGTTGCAAGAGCTCTCAAAAAAAAATAAATAATCAGACAGTGTTGAATCCTGTGCCAGTAAATGACAGCAGCAGGAAAGTGTTGTGCTATTTAATCTTTATGGGGGGGTACTAGGAGAACATTCAGCACTAACTGTGTGTGTTTTCCCATGAGGAACCACCTCACCTTGTTCTCACTGATGCAAGTAGCAGAACTTCCCTGAACTCCAAGGGCATAGGATTGCACTCCAGGTTCTGGCACTTCACAGAGGTCTATTTATAACTCATTTATTTTACTTAATTGTAAACTCTGTATTAATTATAGAAACTCTATATTAATTAATGTCTAGGTGTTCCTGCTCTGGCAGGGGGGTTGGACTTGATGATCATTCAAGGTTCCTTCCAACCCCTGACATTCTATGATTCTCTGATTCTATTCATTTCAGGGCATGAATCTAAAATCTGTTTGTTCCAATTGATTTCTAGCCCAGCTCAGGAACCTGCTCTAAGCAACTGCTGCGATTTGGGATCCATGAAGGGGCAGCAAAGAGTGTTCCCTGAACCAACAGTTTGCTGCAAAACATGATGAACAGAACTAAGAGAGCTGCATCCTGTGCATTTTTGGAGGCTTTTAGATGGAGACATTGAGATCAGGGCTTTTTGAATGGACCAGATGATCTTTTGAGGTCCCTTCCAATCCCTAACATACTGTGATATGTCTACTCTCTGCATAAGCCTAGAAAACATCTCCTGAAGGACTTAATGCCACTGATTCACATCTGAAAGCCTGGCCTGTAAAGTCAGCAGCACAATTCTAACTGAAGCCTTGGGAATCTACAGGTTCAAGCTGGAGTGACAGCACTAGTGTAAAAGCAAACGTGTCCCTGAATGATCATGAGTAAGAACACACATCAGAGTTTCTAAGCCTGCTTTTCCCCTTGTTCCACATCTGAGCATGAACAGGAGGTTTTTCTAAAGAAAAATTAAAGTTATTTCACATTCTTTCCACTTTCAGAGAGGAATGAGAGTGGGAATCTGGAAACTGTTTGGAGGGAGGGTTGTGACTCAGTGTGACAGTTCACTTGATTGTTCCTGCTTCAAACATTCTAAGGCAGAACTGGAGCTCTTTGGTTTTAAACACATGGATGTCTTTGCAGATGATCTTTCTCCAGGGTAAGAAGGAACAGAGAGTTCCCCAAATCACCAGGACAGCAGCTATGCAAGAATATTAACTTAATTAAAGCTCTTATATATCTGAAAGCAGTTAATTGTGAACTAAAGAGAAGCTGTGAATGGAGGACTGACTCCAAGAAGCCTGTTGCATTTGCTCAAAATGCCACTTTGTTTCATTTGCAGAAACCAATAAATATTTTGACAGCTGCTAATGTTTTGTCTTTGCTTTGACATTTCTTGTTTCCCCTCTCCAGAAACAACCAACGCTGCTGTATCCACAACCCCTTGTTTCTGGGTTGCACAGCAGTCAGTGTTTTCTGTTGTTTCTAGTCCTCATGAATGGTCCAGAGCCTTGCAGTTGATAGCAGATGAAGACAGAGGAGCTACAACCACAACCAGTTCCCCTGAACCAGGCTCTGTGAGTGACTGCAGGAGCTCTACAGACTTGGTCTCAGTCCAGGACTTTCTAAACAAATTGCAGGACACAGACCTTAAAAAGTGGGACAATATACATCACAATTCTGACAGATTTAGACTCACAGTAAACTCGAGCTCCATGACAAGAATTATTTTCACATTCATCCTGCAGACTGAAAGAATTTTGCAGTATTCTTGCCACGACCATGCTGGCTGCTCATTAATGTTTATAATCTTTGTAACACCCAATATTAAATGTATAGCTCATAAGCAAGCCAGGTGATCACACTGTGCCCAACAAGAACACTTAAAACTGGGCACAAGCCCCATGGATTCTATGTGACTTCAGCACTCCTGGTCCAGATAACTGTCCAAGCAAGAAGAATAAACCAGTGATGGTTACATGAGTTTGTTTCAGGGGAACTGGGATGAGTCCACAATGAAATTCTATTTGAGTTCCATAGAATTAAGTGTTGTGCAAAGAAGATGCCTTAAAAAAAACACCATGGAAGTTCTCAGGACAACACAAATCATATGGGAAAACATGTAGGAGATGAGGCTGAAATGCCCAAGAAATCAGGGAACTGGAGTCAGGGAACTCCAGAAGAACTGGAGTTGCTGAGAAATAAGTGAAGAGAGGAGACTGCAGAAGCAGGGAGAAAACAGGAGAAAAAGCAATAAAAATGCAAAATATGACAACTAATGACACAGGAACAGCTACAGCCCCTAGGAAAGAATATTTGCTTCATCATTAATATAGAGAACAGACAAGATACATAAACATAAGACAGTCACATCACTGAAACTGAATTCTGCACTCGAAGGAGAATTACTTTCCTGTGTCAGACCACAGCAAGCACCTTGATAGTTTTGCTTTTATTGGAAGAGCAAGGAAAAGGACTTTTCACCCATCCAAACCTGGCAGGAAAAGCCTGTCTTTGTACCCAGTCAAACACATTAGAGAAGAGAACACTCTCCTGATCTCCAATTCAAATAAGCTATTCAAATGCTGAATTGTGTATTTACTGATGTCTGGATCCAGAGCCCTCAGACTGGCTCAAATGCTCTGGAGAGCAGAAATCTCTCACCTGAAGCACCTTTTCCCTCACGTGTTCACTCCAGCAGCCAAATCTCTTTTCTCCTGCTGCCAGCTCTGCTGAAGTTGGTTCTTCAAAACTGGCACTTCCTTCCCAGAGATAAATATCTGAAGTTTCACTTTCTGGGGGGCCAGACAGAGCACAGAGGGCATGCTGACTCCGAGGAGAGCAGAGCATGGAAATCCTGGCAGGAGGAGAGCTGCTGCCTCAGCACCACACCCCCCAGGACATTCTCCAGGGGCCAGATCACTTGCCAGTAAACCCACACTCTCCAGGCCCCACCTGGAACTGTGTCCAGTTCTGGACACTCCAAGAAGGACAGAGAGCTACTGGAGAGTCCAGTGCAGGGCCACCAAGATGCTGAAGGGAGTGGAGCAGCTCCCTGCTGAGGAGAGGCTGAGAGAGCTGGGGCTCTTTAGCCTGAAGGAGACTGAGGGGGGACCTCATCAGTGTCTATCAATATGTTAAGGGCAGTGTAGGGAGGATGGAGCCAGACTCTGCTCATTGTCATCCAGTGACAGAACAAGAGGCAGTGGGAGTAAGTTGGAGCACAAGAGGTTTAGGGGAAACACAAGGAAAAACTTTCACAGTGAGGGTGACAGAGCCTAAAACAGGTTGCCCAGGGGGAGTTGTGGAGTCTCTTCTGGAGAGATTCCAAACCCACCTGGATCTATTCCTGTGTGATCTGGTCTAGGTGATCCTGCTCTAGCAGGGGGATTGGATTCGATGATCTTTCTAGGTCCCTTCCAACCCCCACCATTCTGTGATTCACTGAGCCAGGTGGATTTACAACGACACTCAACGCTGGCTCAAAACCCTTTTACCTGTGCCACTTACACAGCTCAGAACCACCTCCTGTGTACAACAGAAGTACTTGACCAGAGAAGCCTGAAGCAAGAGCAGCAAAATAAAGGGGCAGCAGATGATTCACGCTGAGCATCCCCAAGATAGAAGCTAACCTGTTTCCAGTCAGGTTGAGGTCATCATTTTAAAGCAGATGCAGTTCAGCAGTGGTAGCTGGCTCTAAGGACAGGTCACACCTACACATATCTAAAACAGCCTTGCTGGCCATCAGCAGAAGTACAAAGCTGCTCTTTTAGGAGGCACAGTCTTTTTAAAGCACTGTGAAGACCAAGGCAGTACTGCCAGGCTGGTAGTCCAATGGACTTCACACCTCTTCCAGAGGCTGGGGTTGGGTATTTCTGGGTGCATAATCCCTGCTATGGTAGCACAAATAGATTACATACATTAATTAGGTCCTGAGACTTATTTATCTGGATTTTTTTTTAGTTGCTGCACTGAGATCTAAATCAAGAGATGAAATAAACAACTGATACCAGTCCTGAAGACAAAGCTGGAGAGAAAGAAACAACAGAATGATGATGGGGACATAAAAAAACAAAGGGAGAAGGATGAAGGACAGAGTAGTAGGAAGGGAGCAGTGCTATGGCAGGATGGAGACTGAAACAGGGCTTTTTAGAAGAAATTGGGGAGAAAAAGAGCAACCAAAGAGCACATTATTACTAATGAAGGCACTCAAACATTGTGGCTCTCTAAGAATTACTCACTGGTGTCAGGGCAGAGGGACAGGAACCACTACCAAGGGAATTTAGTGGGAGATTTTGAGGAGAGGCAAAGCTCTCCTGGTCAGACCTGGTCAGTACTGCTCCAGCACCTCCTCCCTGGCAGAAAGCACCAATCAGGCCACCTACACCCCAAGAGAAACGGGCTGAGCATTCACCTCAATACGGCCCAGTGCTCATCCACTGGTGCCAGGACAGCTGCCACAATCTCTCCCAGTGCAAACACGGATCAGCGACCAAGCACAGCCCTGGCAAGGCAGAAAAAGGAAGACAAAGTGCCACACCAGCAACACAGCAGGAGAGTTGCTTAAAAGGCGAGTTGTCCTCCACCCCTCCGGGGCTGCAATGTTTCTCCCCAGCCTTTGCATCCTTGAGCAGATCTTTTGCAATGGTGGGTCTGTAGTTACAAACAAGGCACTTTGAATGCCATTTGCATGCACATTCAAATGGCTCTTGCAATGCCTTCTGAACAAGATGAACCCAGAACATCCAGCATTGGATTTCCTCTTTCTCCTGCCCATCCCCTTCCTGTGTGTTTACCAAAAAACTTTCACTTCCTCAGTGGCACTGGCACCAGCTCTGAACATCACTTAACCCTGTTCCAGCTCTGGGCTGCTCACACCTGCATCACAGCTACCTTCAGGAGTTCAGCACTTGCTGAAGGGGTTGAGAAATCCCATCAGGAACACGTGGTAAGGCTGGGATTGCCCTGGGGAAAACCATTTTCTGTCCACTGGATCTCCTGGATGTTAGACACATGATGCTGCCAAGGGATACTTGAGCAGGCCACAGATCCACTACTCTCCAGATTTTTTCCTACTCATTGATACTACCAGGAAATATTTTCTTTGTCTGAATAAACTTAGTCATAGGTCAGACATGCTGATTTATAAATACATTATCATTATGCAGGAACTCACTCAAGTATTCTCCTTACTTTTTAAATATGGGTTTTTTTCTAACTCCCTTGTACAGTCACTACAGAAAGAACAAAACCTGCTTAGCAGCCAAATATAATTCTGCAGTAAATCCTGTAATATCTTATTATTTCACCTTATGCCCAAGAAAAAGCTTGAATAAATAAGATTTCACTTTGAAAAATGGATAAAACATATTTTTATGCACCTGTCTGTACAAACTAATGAAGGAAACATGAAAAGCAAAATGCTCTATTATAGATGCCACATCAGAAAGCCCACTCAATATGTGGGCTTAAATAAAAACTATGTTTTTGATGATGAACTTCCTGAAGTGGCTTTCTGTTAAACCAACAAAGGAGCAGTTAAGAACACATCCCACAGGGAGCCCATTCCCTCCAAACTTTTATCACGTCCAGACTTCCAGTAACCCTCTAAAACTGAAAAAAAGGCCATTCCAGATGGGTAGCTGCATCCCACACTTGAACCTCTGTGGTGGAGCGACCACATTTCCCAGTTTCAGACTCACCCAGTTTGGGTCACAGGAGTGGGCAGGGGGAAAAGCAGACTTGTGCAAATTAAAGCAGCAAACTCTACAACATGTCAACCTTAATTTAGACAGGAAGAAGTAGCCTCATGCTACAGGCAGCAGAGGCCATGGGGGAAGAAGGACACATTGTTCAGACTGTTTATCACTCAAGTCCTTTGAACTGAAGTAAGATAGCACTGAGCAAACACAGGAACCAATTGGAGATACCTCAGATGCCAGCAGCTGGAGAAAGACAGGCAGTGCTGACTCAAGGGATAGCAAATACTGGCCTGAATGGTGCTAAAAAATAAAATATTTTTTTTTCCTCCAGAGAAATGAGATCTACCCAGCCCCTCCTTCACCTTTCCCTGCTCTCCTTCTCCCCCAGCAAAGCACTACTGTCAAAACACCTTCTCTCATCTGATGTTGTGGTGACAAAGATAAAGGATCTAGTCACCTCTTCAGGGAACATGACAGACACAGGCAGCTCATAAATATTTGGAGGCAACGCTTCCAAGGCAAGGTGAGCTCTGCCTTGGCATTTTGCTCCACGAACCCACATTTTCAGGAGAGATGCCGGTGAGTGATTCGGCCTCGGAAATGACAGCATTTCATGACAATGTCAACAGGAAACATAGTTGAATCAGGCAAAAATAAATATGAAAGCACAAACTTTTCCATCCTTCCCTGAAGGACAATTCAGTTTAAACTTGGAACAGTCACACCGAGGACGGTTACATCATATTTATCTTTTATTAGCAGAAGCTGATTCCTCTGAGAAGGTGCCATTGCTGTTTGCTGTCTCCTTCTCCTTCTGGCTTGGCAGGTCTGGAAGTCTTTCTTTCTATACCATCTCTAGCCCTCCTACACTCTCATGAAAGAAGTGACACGAATAAATGGGAGAAATAGGAAGTAATAATATGATCAGCAGGAGAAAAATCCCAATCCTCAACTGGGCAACTAGCTCTGCTACAGAACAAAGCTGTTCTTCCTAGAGATAGAAATCCTGAAAGGGGTAAAATAACAACAAATACTACTCAATAGTCACATGGTTCAGTGTAATTATTTACACCCTGGGCTTCATCACCTCAGAAGGAGGTGCCACCTACTGTGCACAAAGTCCACACAACCCTCAGGATGCCCAGTCAATGGATTATCCTCCCATCCCTTACATACACTCTGTGTATGGCCATGCTACTGGAGCAGAGTGCTAGAAGTCAATACCTAATGCCCACCCCATGTGTTTATTTATTTCTCATCTGCTTGTTTCCTCTGTTCATTCAGTTTTGCTAAACACTCCCTGAACCCACAGAATAAAACTGGTTCTACAGTTCCCTGGAGACAAGAAATAAAGTCACTCAGAAGCCTATGGGAAGAAGCAAAGTCCTCACCCCTGCCCAGATCACCATGCTCCTCAAGAAAAAGTAGAAGCTGTTTCATGGTCAACATGCTTCCATCCAAAACCCTCAAAGATGCCCTTTAAGATTCCAAATAATAAGCAACATACAGATAGGAAAACATCTCTGTGACAGAAATGGAATCACATCTGAGATGTAACACTGCAGCTCTTAAACTTTGCTGAATAGCTACAGAGAGGTCAAATGCTGCTCTCTGATGTGCAGCACAAGAGGGTCAGAGCAGCTTCCGAGCTGAGCCAGGAGGACCATGAACCTTTTTCACTGCCCATTTTAGGAGTTGCTTCCCCCAGTGCCTGCTGTTCTCTGATGCCATTTATCTTCCAAGAGTCAACAAGCCCTTAGGAAGATAACTCACTTCAACTGTGTGGATAAAATGGGAGGAAGAAGGATAATTATATATTCATAATTACATGCAAGAAAAAAAAAATCACATTTATGGAAACTCTCTTGAAAGGGTAACATTAAAAATCAGAATATTCACCCTCTTAAAGGCAATGGGGTTTAACTTGGTATGTGAAGGTTTCATAGTTCTCAGAACAAGTCACTGCACAGCTCCACTGGTCAAAGAACTTATAAGGAAGGGCCTAAGCCTTAGTTTGTCCTCTGTATATTTATATAGGAAAAAAACCTTATTTGCTCAAAAGAAAAAAGTACAAGAGAAGAGGTGAATAAATTCAAGTCAGTCAAACTCAAGGCAATGGGCACTTACTTTACCAAAAAGGATGTTCATTCTCTACCATTATGGTTAAAAATAAATACATAAAAATAAAAATATAAATATAAATATATACATCCCTACAGCACACAAGTAAAACAGATCTTTACTCTTTTCTAGCTGGCCCGTAGCTCACAACATTGAAATGCAGAAAGAAAAAAGCTACGAATCTCACAAAATTAAGACATTAATTTTGATCCTTCCCCAAGACTACATAATATTCCATGAACAGTGCCTCATTTCTAGCCTGTTGCTACTTTTCCAGCAAAAACTATTTGATCTTTCTCTCATTCACACCTTCAGTGCTGCTGACAGTGCCTATTACAAAGATGCAAAGTCCCAACACATAGAAGATAACACCCACTCTGCATTCAATACTGGCTTGGAAACAACTTGGAAACAACACAAGCACAATTTGACCATCCTCTCAGTAAAACAGAGCTAAATTGTCCCAAAATATCTTTGCAATCTTCCTCTTTTTTTTTTTTTTTTTTCCCTCTTCTAACTCTTTATCACAAGTGCAGACTTAATTACAGATACTTGCAACTAACGTTAAGATTTCTAAATTACAGAAGTCTTCCTAAAGTACCTACTTTATGGGATCAGCTAAAAAAATGATGTCATTTCCAATTTTTATTCTGAAAATACGTTCAGATTGGTCAGACTGTTTCTGTTTTTCAAAGGTGGGAAGGAAAGGCAAGAGCTGGGATATTGATTTGAAGTTTCAGATGAAACCAACAGGACAAGAGCTCAACCTCTGTGCTCCTTTGAATACCCACAGCAATACAATCTGGCTGAACAAGTTTTAAGTGTTAATCTCTCTGGTCTTTAGTGCCAACAGCAGGGAGTAAAGCAGCAGGGTGAGCTCACTGCAAACACAGAAAAGATGCAATAGCAATAGAAACTGCTTTACTGGAGGAACAGCCCCAGCTCCAGAGCTCTAGCTCGACTTTCAGATCAGAAATTAAACCTGGAAGAAGCAAACCCCTCAAGCCTATTCCTTAGGCAATCGGTACCGTTACAACAGCAGTCAGCGAGAAGCACCGTGCACCAAACCCCACCACACCATTTTCTTTAAGCTAAAACACATTTGAATACACACTTAAGAGGAAGCAGCTTTAAGTTGGAAGACGCTCCAGGAATCGTTCTCCTGGGGAAAAAAAGCAGTGTAAGAAGGAATACCCAGAGGCCACATTGTCTGTCCTAAGTCAAGGCTATTGCCTTGGCTGCAAACACCGACTGCAGACTTGGATCAGCTCATTTTTTTACACGCTTTCCGGGCACGAAACAGCCAGAAGGCACCCGAGCCCTCGAGATCACAGCAGAAGCCCGGCAAAGCGGCAAGAGGTAACTCACGCTTCTGAGAATAAGGATTTTTGTTTCAAACGCCCTATTTCCCTTCATCCCCATCCAATCCCACCGGGAAGGTCAGGTGGTGGCGGCGGCAGCTGCACCTTTCTCCGGGAGGCAGAAGCGAGGGCAAACCTCCCCGAAAAGCACCTTGTACCCTCCGTATCGTGCCAGGGACACGGA
>JANHGL010005763.1:0-19559 GCA_024611195.1 Ceyx melanurus | reverse complement strand
CCGCGTCCGACGGGCCGGTGCGCTGGCGGGTAGCTGGTACCTGATGTGACTCCCTGCTCCAAAGCTGTACTCTTTGGCAACTGAAAGCACAGGATAAAGACCTCTAAACCATCTCGCAGGGAGAGAAGAAGGCTTTTATTATTTTCATTGTAAGAGTTGAAAAGAAAAAAAAAATCAGAATGCACAGCGTGGATCCATGAGACAGAATTTGTCTAAGGGGATGTGCCCCTTAATCTATTTCCACAACTTCTCCAGTCCCTCTCCCACTCCATCTCCTGATGTGCTCCTTACAGTGCTCCCACAGTGTAAGCAGAAGTCTAGACTGAGACAAGAGACTGCAGACAAAACACGAAGTACCACAACCAGTTCTCACAACCTGTTATCTTACAGGTGTCTTTTTTCTGCAGACATTGGCTCCATGAGGGCTAAAGAAAAGATCCCACTAACCCAACAGCATAGAAATTTAAGCCAATAGAGCCTCTTCCAGATGGGAAGTCATCTGCTATTCCCAGTGTGTAGTTCTAATTCCACACAGTAAGTGGCCCTAGCACACTGGCATTTCAGTTTAATGTTAATAGATATTTTTGAAAGTATAAACGGATGCAAATTTTAAAAAAAATGTGATGAGAACAGATCATCTCATCACAATTCTTTTGTCAGGCAGTCTCCTTATTCACACAAACACTCTCAGGTCTAAAGAAATGACCTGATACCAAGGAATTAAGTTCTCAAAGAGAATTAGAAAAGAAATTGCTAATAACAGCAGATGACTATGCTGAAATAAATGTCAGGAGCCACCTCAGTAATCACCACCTGCAAGTTTTAAGTTTTCTGCATTGTAAACTTCACCAGCCTATCAAGAACTGAAGAGAAAACCAGACTCACCTTTCTCACATTGATAGCCATAGTAACCCGGCAAGCAATGGCAAGCAAACGAGCCCCAGGCTCCAAGGCACCTTCCATGAGCACCACAGGAAGAAGCTCCCATGGTCTCGCAGCTCCCATCCGTAAGTGTGCAGCCAGGGATGCTATTCAGAGACTCTGCAGGAGCCTGAAGGTCATACACCTTCAAGAGAAAATTGTATGACCAAAATACTACTTAAGAAACACAATTTTAAAACAGTAACAGTTCTACCACCTAACAGTCTGTTCTTCATCTACATTAAGATGTTGTTTTCTTTTTGACATTGAGATTCCAACTTAATTTATAAAGACCATATTTTGCCCATGAATAAACTCAACTATGAAAGCCAAAAACCCTACTACTTCCTCACAAATCAGACAGCTGGCAGAAACATACCCTTATACAACTGTCATTCAGAAGTTGCCTGAAATGTGCAAAGCAGCTCAGAAGACAGCTGGGTGAAGCAAGGGATAAAAGAAGGCACAGTTCCTGGCTTAGTTACATCTCTTTGTTTTTGAGAAATAACTTGAAGGTAGTTATTATCATTATGATAGGACAAAAAAAAAAAAAGCTAGAATTTGCTTGTATTTTACACTGACACATTAATGGGCATTGAGAATTAGATTAAGAGAACATCTGGAATGCAGATTAACAGAAGTGAAAGTTTCAGGTATAATACAAATCCAAGTTTACTCCTTTGCTAAAGCCAAACATTAACACTTTTCTTACCTGAGTGTCCACGATGAAATTCCGCAGACAGCCAGTAAAGTGTTTGTGTTGCAGTTGTGGGTAGGAATATGGTAATGATTCTTTTACACCACCCAGCTGCAGAACATGGTTCACATTCCAATACCTTTAAAAATTATATGAAGAATAGAAATAGACAGGAATTTCCCTTCAAACACAGGCATTATACAATAAGGCAGAATAAACACCTATGCTGCACTTCCAAATAGAAGAGGTTTTATAAAGTAACAGAAGAATGCAACTATTCTATCTTCTTTCCCTGAAATACAGCCAGTAAGCAGAAGCTAGCTTTTTAAAATCAAGGGTCATTTATTGTTTAAACATGACAGTGAAGTCTACTGGGAGTTTAACTACGGGACACCATCTCCACTCAGGTATGTTCGTGTCCAAGACAAGAGCAGTTGTGATATTCCAGACACCAATATTCTCCTTCAATTGCTTCTGTGAGGGGTTATTCATCCCATACTGGAGGAATACTACAACAAGGACTGTTTTGTCTATGGTAAAGATCAGAAGCCTAAAGGTTGGGTCAATGTGATCTAAAAAGCAGGGTACACGTGTCTAGGCTCCGCAATGTCACCCAATCATCTCGCTGACCCAAAGAATTACATGTATTTTAGTTCTCCCTGAGCTTCTTTTTCCCTGACATTTGGTATGGCAACACTCTTGGGAGGGAGACTGGTTCCTAAAGATTTGCTCAGTGCTTTCATGTCCAGACTTGGCCTGGAGAGAGAAAAGCAAATGCTTTGATGCTCCCAGTTGTTAATAAATCAGCCCAGTCTGACAGGCAAGAAGCCCAAAGACTTTAGAATAAACTGTCTTGAGGGAATCTCCAGAAACCCACCTTGCCCTTCGTGGGACGGACCCAACAACTTCACAGTTTGAACGATCTTCAGAGGACAGCCACTTGCCTACCCCTTCCCTCTCAGAAACAACAGCTGCACTGCAGTGATCCAAAATGAACCAAACATTCTGCACCCAAACAGAAAATTCCTGCATTAAGTATTGCTGTAAAATTCAACAAACAAGATGTATCCATTTTTCACCTCTCTCTTTTTGCTCCTGTCAAGCAAAATAGGTTTCTTTTTTTTCCAGTTCTGTTTTGTATCCACCAAAAACCCATGAAGCCAAAATGGAACCATTTAACAAAAGAAGGCACTTAACTCTGCATTTTGTTTATGCTTCCAAGTAGTTTAACCACTGTCACAGAAACCATAACTGCATCTGCAAATAAATTATCTGCTTTTTGTGCACAGCGATTTCAGCATCCAAATGTGTCCCCTGAATCTGCAAACCACAACTAAGCCTTTATGTACATTCCATGTGTGCTGCAGAGCTTAAAAAACAGTAAAAAATAGACTTCTATGATACTTTAACATGGAATACAACATGGGTAGATTTGGAATTGATAATGCTGTCTTCCTAAAACTTGTATTATTCATCAAATCTACAAGCACAGTAAGGGTAATACATAAAATAACCTTTTTTTTTTTTTTCTACCCTTCTGTTTCTGCAGAGGAAAAAGCCACTGGAAATATAAATAACTTGAATTGGGAAATAAAAGAGAATCCAGTAACTGACCTGACCATTGGTTCTGACTTCTAGTCGATGCCATCTTTTGTCTGCTACATTCAGGTGACCTGGAAACTGCAGCACCACAAAACCTGAGCCGTGGTTCATCTTCAGCACAGGGATACCAGCAGAGAGCTCTGGTAACAGGAACAAGGAATGAAACTCAGCTATGAGAGCATTTCCATGTTGGCCGTGGCAGCAGTCAGTGAATGCATTGATTTAATGGTTATAATCAAATGGGGTTCACTACAGAAATGGCCAGAATTATGTTCTGTGACTCCTGTTACTCGTTCAATGTAGTGTTTATTTTTACTTAGTGCCACTTCACTGTCCAAACACTGAAACTAGATCCTGATTAGCAATCAGCAAGTTTGCAATGCTCTAAAACAATTGACACATCCATGTTTTACTTTTTCTAATAATCTACTCAAATTTACAACTGCAAAAACAAAGCAAAATAAAGAGGTAAATGATTAGCAACATGCAACCCTTCAATTAACTAGGAAAATGCCAACCCCACTGTGCATCTCATGTATTAATACACAAACCTAAGCAGTAGTAACCTTTTAAGCATGTACCAGAGCACCGAGTCCTACTTGGGTATCAATTTCCCTAGGGTGGCACACTGGGGCTGGATTAATCCATCAAAACCATTGCCTGCTTAAAAGAAACAAAGTGCAAAAATGCCCCGAAACTGAAAGTGGTTTAAGTGGATTTATTTTCTCACCAAACTAAACAATAGGTGACTGAAACTGTATCATGTACTACCTGCCTCCCAAGTACCTGATTTCCTTTATAGCACTACAGTTTTGCTAGGGGGATTATTTTTATATATATATCTATTTGTGTATTTTGCTTTCCCCTCTATTTCTTCAACTCTGTGATGGACCTGAAGTCTTAAGTGCAGGCTATAAAACCAGGCAACAAAGAAACAAGACCTATGAGGAAATGTTTCCAAATATTTTAAAACCAGAAAATAAATTATGTCATAAGATGGAAAGACAGAATTCATGCTCTATTACACTCTTCACAGGCAGCCCAGTCACAGAAGACATTTATTTCTTTTTCCACATACTTTCGAAGTACCTATTGCAATGAAGTTTTCTGTCCTCCCAGGTTCTGGGTTTGATAAAGGACCACTGTACAGTAAAAGTCCATCTGGAACCACAGTAATGAACTCCAGAGAGAGTGAGCTTTCAAAACAGGGCATGATGGGACGAAACCATGCATAACCATTGCCATGGAAACTGTGCTTAGTCTGCTGGCAGTCTGGTCCATGAAACAAGGCAGGACAAAGGCATCTAAAAGAGCATGAATTAAAAAAAAAGTTAAACCCTTTTTTGGTTTTACATGCAACAGATGTGGCACTTCCATGTCATGCTTAAACCAGTTTAAAAATGGCAGTGTAACAATACAGCCTTTAGCAGAGTCTCAGGCTGCTTGCCAATTATTACGATTTTAAGAGTACAAAGCATATTTGTCCATTATACAATCTCTATTAAAAATATATACCTATTTTTGAGGTCATGTTTTTGAGACAAACTAATTATTTCCCTAAATCAGTTGCACAGACCAAACGTAAATTGATCAAATTATTACAGAGAAAACTCAGGGAGTTGAACTCCTAACTAGAATAAAGCAGTTTAATTTCACAGAAAGAACTCTGCTGTGTGCCAGGTAATGCTGTAACAAAGGAAGTTCCCTGTCTGATGTTTCCCAAACTCCTTATTATCCCTTCTTTCAAGTCATTTCTCTCCCTCTGCATCCTTGCTGAGTGATCCCACTATTGATATAAATCACAATACTCACCGTTACTGTCAATCTTCTGGAAAACAAAAATAAAACCAAAAGAACCTAACCCAGAACACACTTCCCATTCCTTCATGGGCTTAAAAAATGACATGTTAATTGTATCAGTTTTTCCTGCAGGGTTTTCTTCCTTACACACTATTTCCACTGCTTTGTACAGGGCTGTTGGTAAAGGCCCTGTTGTCATCAGGTTTACACTCCAGTGCCCATGTGGGATTTTTTGGTCCCTCCTTCAATCAGAACTCCAGACCATTTACGATTTTGATTTTTCTAGACTATTATGTTTTAAGCACCACTCCACACTTGAAAAAAAGAAGGAAAAAAAAGCAAGAGAATGTGCAACAGAAGTTTCCTCACCGGTAGCCATTGGAAGTGTCAACACAGGTGCCCCCGTTGAGACAGGGGCTCTGAGGGTACGAGGCACAGGGCTGGTGCACTCGGTCCCGTGCCGAGCAGGTGCAGAGCACCTGGGGGGTGGCTGTCACCGAGACCAAGGACACGGCGCCTGTGTCCGTCAGCGTGGGGACATCACTCAGGGTGAGGGAGGTTGTACAGCCGCTGCCCTCGCTGCACTCTGTGCTCCCGCATCCATCGACGCCGATCTGGGAGATCTGCACTTGTAAAGATGACTGCATCTAGAAGAAAATGCAGTTTAAGACGTGAAGGCTCTTGTTCTGGTCAATGGTTTTGATCACTCCTTAATGTGTGAAAAATCTAAGCCATCGTAGACTTCATGGAGTGCTCTGGTTTGAGTAGTCACGACTAAAAACCTGGGGTGCAGGAAGAAAAGATCAAAACCAAAACATAAATACTAAAACACTTTTTGGCTCTCCCTTGGGCATTCACCTCCATTCAGCACTGTAAGGACTGCAACCTCCATAATCAATTGCCAGTGAGGCCAATGGCCTCAATATCATCACATGGAATGAAAAACATGACCACAAAGGCGTAAAACAGACTCTGTAATGACACGAGACATCCTCTGGATGCAGTCTGGTGTCTGCTGCCCACATTTATCACCATTAGTGGAAAGTCTGTAATGCTCACTGAGACAGCTATCTAATAGGGGTACAGAAAATTACTGTACATATAAACAATCTTGGGTCCTTTACATTATTACAAGGGATTCTTTTTCTGCTAAAACTGCAAAGCTATATCCCAAGGAGGTAATGCAAACATATTATTTATTTAGCCAGTCAATGAATAATTCCAGTGCTAATTACTTATTTTCTATATTTATAGTTAACACATGTACAAAAACTACTGGAGAAATTCTCCAGTTCTGACTGGTTTCCTGTAAACTGTGGATGATTACTCACTAGAGCTGTTCATTAAATATTGAAAGGTGATATATAATTAATACAAACATATCTTTTCATTAAAATATGTGAAGCTTGTTACCCCTTTGATGAATTTACCTGCCATGTATTTTGGCACCAAATATTTTAAATCTATCCAATTTTCTGTATTATTGTTGCAGTAATTCAATAAACATGCAGAAGCAGCATGCTTCAGGAATATTATCTATCACAAGTATTTCCCTCTTGGTCACTCTGAAGAGTCTCATAATCCACACAGCTACTAAAGATCAGTAAGATGTAGCTAAGTGGTGAGTTAAGATACTCCTGTTGTGTTCCCAGAGTCAGGCAGATCCTACCACCTTCACACAAATGGGAAGTGTCATGTTCTCTTCAGGAAAATCCTCCATAAGCTGCACAAAATGTGAGGGCAGCTCCTGCTGGAAAGCAGCACCATGGAGAAGGACATTCGAGTCCTCGTGGACAGCAAGTTCTCCACGGAACAGCCATGGGCCCTTGTGGCCAGAAAGGCCAATGGCATCCTGGGGTGCAGTAAGAAAACTGTGTCCAGCAGGTGTAGGGAGGTTTTCCTGTGCGTCTCCTATACCCTGGTGAGACCACATCTGCAATACTGTGTCCAGTTTGGGCTCTCCAATTTAACAGAGACAAGGACCCAATGGAGAGAGTCCAAGGGAAGATACAAGGATGATTAAGGGACTTGAGCAACTCTCCTGTAAATAAAGACTGAGGGAACTAGGGCTGTTTAGTCTGGAAAAGACAAGACTGAGAGGGAACCTTATTAGTGTCTACAAATATCTGAGAGGTGGTTGTCAAACAGGAGGAGCCAACCTCTTCTCTCTAGTGCCCAGCAACAGGACAAGGAACAATGGGGATAAACTGGAGCACAGAAGGTTCCACCTCAACATGAGGAGAAACTTCTTTCCTGTGAGGGTGCCAGAGCCTGGCCCAGGCTGCCCAGAGAGGCTGTGGAGTCTCCTGCTCTGGAGACTTTCCAAACCCACCTGGATGTGTTCCTGTATGGGCTGCCTTGGGTGACCCTGCTCTGGCAGGGGGTTGGACTCCATCTCCAGAGGTCCCTTCTAAGCCTTAACACTCTATGATTCTATATTGCCTTTGTGCAAGGCAGCAGCTCTTGTGTCCATTCAGCAGTACCTGCAGGGCTTCAGCAAAGCCAAAACCTGAAGGGCTACAGAAAATACAAGTGGGGCAAAGACACTGTGTCTGGTGTTACAGTCAGAGGGCATGCAGGATCTGGTATACCCGTGGGACAGTCCAGGGATACCAGGAAGGGGAAGAAAGCATCTTACATTAAAAAAAACTGTTTTCCTCTTTTAACAGAAAAAAAAAATAGTTAAATAGTTGGGGAAAGTTGTCACTTTGTATTTACAGTTGTCCTTTGGTGAGTTAAACACAATCACAAATTTGGTCTTCTCCATCTCACTTCTCTGTTTTAACTGTTCTTCTAACCTGCACACTCCTTCCAGCAGGATTTTTTCCTATGGAGTGTCATCTCTTTGCACAGTAGAATTTCCATCTGGGTGGCATCAAGCCTCTACTGTAAGTGTCTGATCACAAGCTGATGATTTGGGTATTTCCATCAGCATCTAGAGCATCCAAACAGCTTAATTTTCAAGACATTCTCTGTACTACAGTAGCTGACAAGTAGATGTGCCCCGAGTGAAGCACAAAAGCTCTATCTGTAGCATTAGCATGTTCCTCCCCTAAGGTTTGGGACAAACTGTGTATATACCCCACAACTCAGTATGGGGAGGACTACAGGGGTGTAGAGAAAGTACCTCAGTTTTAAAGGCTGCCAGCTCCGCATGCAGCTTCTCGGGTCTGTAATATGCTGAGCCATTGTGCACTGCAAATCTGACATCTGTCTGCTTTCCACCCACATTCAGCACACTGAAGACCATGACATCACTAAGCTTAGCAGGTAACATTTTTGCTAGTAGTTTCTTGAACTTGTCATGTCTCATTTTGCTGTGTCCATCTCTCCTTAGGAACTCATCTGCTGTAACATCTGAGTTTGGAATGCAAAAACCAGAAAACATGAAATAACATGAGACACCACAGGTTAGCATTTCAACAGTGACCTAATAATATCTACATCACATAATCATTCAGATCTAGAAGGAGCCAATCTAAACTCTCACTGTGAAAGAAACTAACCTGACAGATGCAGAGAGGCTGAGTTTTCTATGGCTTCATTTTCCAGCTCTTGAACATTGATTTGTACTGTAGATATAACATCAGGACAAACTCCATCAGAAACTCTAACTTTTAAGTTGTATATTCCTTGAGGAGTGTTATCCACCATCACCAAAGAACCAGTCCTCTGATTTAATCTGAAAGACCTAGACATAAACCTTCAATTAGGAAACCTCAGTAAATCAAAATTGAGCAGTTTGTTAATTAACGTAATTGAAATTTAAAATTTAATTTTTTAGTTGCTTTAAATGCGACTACACAGGTTATAGGATCAAACCTTCAGAAAGCACCAGGAACACCTTAATTCAGAAATTACAATCTTCAGAGCTTATAGAAAGATGTTTCTACCACTCAAATCCCCAGGTTTCCCAACTTGAAGAAAAGCAGTGTGGAGTTGAACCACAGGGTTCAACACTATCCATGGGCGGGTCTGTGAGATAGTAACAGTAAGTGACAAAACCCACACAAAGTCATCCCAGATTGTTCTGCCCTTTTACATCTGCCATTTGTATTCCATCAACTCTAACATTTGAAAGCAGGTATTAAAGACTCCACCTATTTTTTAATTGGATCTTAAAGAATGCATGTTTTAAATTAATTCATGATGACACCCAACTAAAAATCAACATCATGGTGTGATCCTGCATTCTCTTTCCAGAGTAATTTCCTGCATAAAAATATTTTGTACATTAATTTCTTAAAACCTAGTTACCAGAGTAAAAAGAGCTTCCATAAAGTACATTCCTTAATACACCCCATAACCTTAACACACATCCTGAACTCAGACAAATATATGCCAAGTAAAATAATTACAGAAGCATAATTAGTACTCATTCTGACACAAATGCAATCCTCACTTGAGCAGTTTCCCTTCAGAGAGAAATGTTTTATTGTCCCAGTCATCTTGATCCGGTGCAAACACTTTCCCGAGCCCTGTGGTTGACCATTTTCCTGTGGAGATAAATTATAATACATCTGCATTTCATTCTTGCTTTTGAGTGCCCTTTATATTCTGCCACATTATTATTTTCAGATCCCTGCTCAGCTTGGTGATGGCTATGATCTGAGATTCTTAATGCACAGCCTGTCATATAACTTCTTCCAGTTCTGAAAATGTGAGTACACTGTGGGTGTCACAGGAAAGAGGACAAGCTCAGAACACAAAACCACCACAGAACTACATATGTACAACTCTACATAAAATTCTCAGATGAAAAAAAAAAACAAACAAAAAACCCACCACATCTGGAACTAATCCCCAAATGATTCATCACTCTCTTCTTTCAAATGGCACACAGTGGAATCCAGAAAAAGAGGGAGAGCATCTTGTGGGGTGCAGTTGGGAGAGCAGGATGTGACTGAGAAAAGAAAATGGGCAAGAAGCCACCAAGCTGTGCCACTTCTTTTTTCAGGCCTCCACAGGCCTTTCTGTATCATGTGTGCACATAAAAGAAAACCCTTTTCCTCTGTGTAGGTGAAAACTAGTGAACAGAAAACAGATTTTATTGGTTTATAAAAACACTGGGTTTTTTTCCTGTAAGTTTGCAGCTAACCTTTTTTTTTGCTGTGTTTTTACGTAGACTCCACACTAGGGTCCAAGCTGTGCAAACAGACTTTACTCATTCTGCTTTATTTGGTAAAGAATTGGAGTTCCATTTTGTAATAAGTAAACCAGTAACAAAAATTAAGAAGTGCAAGAGAGAAATTAGAGGAGAAACTGCTGTGTATGTTCAGGAATCCGAGCTAACATCCAGACAACACTTACCTTTGTAACTGTACACGTAGACTTCCTTGTGGCCAGACTCGTGGCAGTTGTCATTTTGATCCCCAATTGTTATAGTCAGGGTGTTGGTAGAGCTCACAGCTGGAACCCCACTATCTGTTATAACTACTGGCAGATGAAACACCTTCTGCTTTTCCCTGTCAAAGGCTCTCAGAGCAGTCACTGTTGCTGTGTTGTTTCCGTTGTCGACAAGAAGAAAATCCGAGGAACTCTGATAATCTTGGGGCAATGAAAAGGTAAAGGGCTGCCCGTTTTCCTCGCTGTCAGGATCGAACGCGTGCAGCAGCTTTGAAGTATGGTTCATATACACTACTCCAGGCCTCACATTCTCCCAAACAACCGGCATGTAGGGTGCCTCAAACCTTGGTCCGTTGTCATTAACGTCAAGCAAGGTAACTGCAAGTGTCACGCTTCCCGTGCGGGCTGGTGTCCCTTCATCTGCAGCCTGTACAATTAGACTGTATTCCTGAATGACTTCACGATCTAGTGCATTTGCCACAACCACGTGGCCGTGTTGGTCAACTGCAAACCGCCTCATAGGATCTGAATCAGGCCTGATGGAATATAGAATGTTCCCGTTCAAACCAGAATCCTTGTCTGTGGCTCTCACCGTAGTTATCGTTGTACCTATGGGAGTGTTTTCAAATAAAGGGCTTGTCTGAATAAACTGAGAAAGGAAAACTGGGCTGTGGTCATTGGAATCTTCAACGTCAATCAGGCACACTGCAATACTGGAGAAGTCAAGATCCTCCACCGTAATGGTAAGATTGAACTGCCTTTCACGTGCATTCTCAAAATCCAATTTGTTTCTCAGTCGAATAGTGGCACATGGCTGTTCTTTATCATTCTCAACACAAAACTTCTGATCTGGGTCTCCCCCAGTGATGCTGAAAGTTAAGTCAGCATTCTCCCCAGTATCTGCATCTGTGGCACACACCTGCAGAACTTCTGAGTCAATGGGACTGTCTTCAGGAATTGTTGCCTGCCACATCTTCTCTGTGAATTTAGGAACGTGATCGTTGACATCTGCAAGCCAGATGGTGGCAGTGCCAGTGCCTGTTAGCCCTCCACCATCTCTTGCTTCAACAGTAAGAAAATACCTGTCGGTCCTCTCTCTGTCCAGCATTCCCCCTACCACATGGATTGCACCAGTGCTGGGATTGATAGCAAACATGTCAGTCCCAAACTCATTTTTTACATTCTCCATTATGCTGTAGGTCAGGACAGCATTTAGACCTGCCCTTGGATCATCACGATCAACTGCCCCCATTGCCAAGACCATGGTGCCTGCTGGGGAATGTTCCAGGATGCTGCCCTTGCAGTCATCAGGTAGGCAGAGGAACATGGGGGTGTTGTCATTTATATCCTCCACGTTAATAATGACATCAGCAAAGCCCGTGAGTCCCTCCCCACCCTCATCAGTGGCCAACACCACAAAGCTCCACAGCGCTCGCTCTTCCCGATCCAGCCTCTCCTGGGAGTAAATGCTGCCTGTTTTCTCATCTATGGTGAACACATCGGCTGTGCCAGGCCCATGCAATGAGTACCTCAAATCTTCACCCGCAGTACTATCAGGATCTTTTGCCATAACCTACAACAGTAATGAGAAAAAGGCACAGAACAAAGGAATTCCGTGATGCTGCACCAGATCCCACAGGCTGCTACAGTCTAAACCAGTCCCAGCAGAAGCACAACACGTAATGAACATGGACGCGTCAGGTGAACGGTAACCAGAGATGGCTCTGGGACAGGTCAGAGCATATAAATACACTTTACACTACAATAGCAATGTAGATATTCTAACACTAAAGTAATATTTTATTTTCATATTTGCAGTAGTTTAACTGTGCCAAGATCCTGGCAGCTCTTTGAAAATGTTCACGATTTGCTTTTTAGGATCACAAATGGTCCATCTTGCTTGTCCTACTTAACTATCTTTGTACTTATTTTTCCTTAAAAATCCATTTCTCTTCATCCACTGACAAAAAAAAAAATATCTCAGTGAAAACACATTTCATTAAAATATCTGTGCTGGAATATTATTAACATTGTTATTAACTGGATTATGTGCTGGAGTATTATTAGCAACATAATTTTACCAGAGTAATCTGTGCTTTTTCCTTGAAACACTGCATACACTACCTGGAGTACAAAGACTGGTAACCCATCCAGTTCCTCAGTTATACTTCCATAGTATTCATTGATCGAGAAAACTGGAGTCTCATCATTTTTATTCATGACACTGATGATGACAACTGTATAATCTTCCCATTTCCCATCAGAGGCCAACAAGTGAATCTCATACATTTTGGTTTCTTCATAATCCAGTGGTTGGGCAATAAAAATGGCTCCTGTTTCTCCCTCTACATCAAGTACTCCTCTCGTGTTTCCAGCTGTGATCTGATAGCGTAATTTAGCATTTGCTCCTGTGAATTACAAACAGGGTCAGGAAAAACACATTTCCCCAAAAAGGTTAAAAAGTGGGATGTTAAGATGAAGTACAGATCATACGATAACTGGTTTCGTGATCAGAGTTTTATGGTCTTGTCAGACGTGCAGATGGGTCAGTTAACTCACCAGCATTTCGGTTCCAATGCACTCAACTGTAATTGGTGTCTAATTAAGAAATGTCCCTTTCCAAGGAAGACTTAATTACACTTCTACTTACGATGCCTTGAATTCACTGAAGGGTTAGCATGAAGGCAAAGGCTATGGGATGCATTCTTACTGGCAGTAAGAATGAGCTACTGTAAAATACTTTACACCACAGAACCATTCAGCACTTGCATTCATTCATAGATAGATTGTACTAACAAATGGGATAATTAGTTACTAAACCAGAGGACAGAGTCCTAACAGAACTTCTCAACATTTCAGAAGCAGTGCCAATTTTCCAGTTTTAAATCAAATAAAGACACTTAACCTTTCTTCAAGCTCCATCATCAAATTACCATTCTCCCTTTCTTCCCTTCTCACTGAAATAGTTTCATTGATTCTTGTTGACCAGGACATTTTTATTGGCACCCACTTGTAAGAAAACTATATGATCTATATTTATAATAAATTTATATATGCTGGCAGAGAAATTATAGCTCATCATCCCACATTAATGCATTGCTTCCTGAAATAGGAGTCTCACTGCTCCATTATGAACTAATGTCCATGCCCAATCAGTTGACACCTAAAGAAGTTTTACAATCTAGAAACTAAAAGACATTTTCCTTTCTAACAGCACTAAATGTGTCTTGATGTGCTGAAATTAACTCACTCATATTTTAGACACAGCTAGATGGAATTACAATACTTTACCTTCATCTTCATCATTAGCACTGACTGTAATGATGGTTGTGCCCACATCCTGGTCCTCATCTACACTCCCTTCATAGACACTCTGAGTGAAGACAGGCTTGTTGTCATTTACATCGCTGATGAAAACGCGCACGTAGGCCGTGTCTTGGGAGACAAGAAACAGGGGATTAGAACACTCAGCAGCCTCACTTCTGTCAGCTGCAATTCCTTCAACAGTCTGCAGACTGCACATGAAATGAAGATGAATATGCAGACAATACGGAAACAAACCCTGGGGGTTGTGGACAATATATACCAACGTTACTCAAAACCCTTGGATATCAAATGCATGTCACATCCAATTTGTTTGAACAGATAATATGGGAATAACTGATGCTTAATAAAGTTGTACAGTTTTTAATGTGAACTTTTTTTCTCCCGAAGCCACAAAAGCTGAATTTTCAGTCTTTATTTACATACAGCCATCAACTGAGAATGAGATATTCTGTCCTGAACATTCCTGCTTCATACTTGGTAATTACATTTGACTGAATCCAGTACCATATGCAGTGCTGCAGTGCTTTGAGAAACACCTACACTGTGCAAAGATCTCCATCCCACAGGTAAGGGATCCATCTTTGCTAGTTAGGAAATACTCTCTTAACTCTATCCAGTCCTAGTTTTCATTTCAGCACAAAAGAAAACAAAACTTGTCTGATCATCATATAAAATATTTCTGACACAACTGCTGCATAAATGGTAAAAAGAAGAAAATACAAAACAACAGACACTCTTTAACAGGAACACTTGGAAAAAAAAAAAAAAGAGATTAATCTTACACTTCCAAGCTTGTGTTTTCAGTGACCAATCCACATAAAACAGACAACTGTCTCTTACCAGAGTTTGGCTTCCCATGTTTTCCAGGTCGAGCTGATTCAGAGCCATCTACTGACTTGACTTCCAGAAGATAGGAGCCCTTCTGCTCTCTGTCAAACACCGAGGCTGTGTATATGGAGCCTGTCTGGGGGTCCAAGTGGAAGTATGTGTAGTCTCTGCCGCTGTCATGTAACAAGGAGTAAGTTATCTATAAGATTAAAAAGGATTTGTTAATCTATACTTTCCTTATGTTGGACAACATAACACAACAGCACCCAATTACTTACTTCACCATTCTGACCAAGGTCAAGGTCAGTGGCAGACACCTGAATGACCAATGTCCCAACATCAGCTCCCTCTGCTACCGAGGCTTCATAGACAGATGAAGTGAAGAATGGGACATTGTCATTGACATCTAGAACATCAAAAAAGCACATAAAGAACAAATCCTTACATCAAAAACAAAAAGCATGATGATTATGCAACCCCACTGCAGAGCTCACTCACCTGTTATATCAATGCTGACTGTAGTAAACGCTGCCAGAGGAACTGCAGCGACGTTCTGCGCTCGGACCCTCAGCACAAAGCTCCTCGTTGTTTCATAATCCAGTGGCTCAGCTACCAGGATTGAAGCAGAACCATCGTGTCTGTTTGGAGTCAGGTAGAAATGAACTGGCATGTTGGTTTCTGGAACAAGTCCTTCTTCCAGGTTGTAAGTTACACGCGGGTCACCAAGCGGAGAAGTTGCTTTGATTGTCTGCACAGGTCAAAATGTTTGCATAAGTACAGCAACATTTCCAAAGCTTTTGTGGACTGACTCTCGCAGATCTTCACCTCTCAGCTCAAAACACAAGGACAAATACTTCCTGATGCTGAATCGTAACCCTGCCTGACACATCTCAAGGCTGCAAACAGCCGAAGCCAAAGGGAAGCAGTCATTACCTGTTTGGTTACTCATGCTTTTACCCTAAAATTATCATTTTGGAGTTACTTCATAAAGCTTTTCTGATTACTCATTCCAAGCAAACTGAAAAACTCTGAAATACTTCAGACCAAATAGTTACCTCAGATAACACAGAAGGCCTTCAAAAAATGGAAACACTTATAATGTTGTCCAAATGGGAAGGAAATTAAATTATGGTTGCACACATGTAATTAAAAGCAAAAAAGTTGGTTAAAGAAAACTGATAGCAGATTATTAGTCCATACTACACATAATAATAACAACACGCAATATTAATACTAAAAGCTCAACAAATAAACAACATTCTATAACAGCTCTATATCCTTAGAGCTCCAGACAGATTAACAAGTTTGTCCCAACCTTACCAAAACTGATGCATCTCGTGTTGTATTCTCTGGAATAACAACTTCATAGCTCTCTCTTTCCCACTGTGGAGGCTGGTTTTTTGCACTGGTAATCGTTACCTCCAGTTCAACTTTACTGCTCCTATTACCTCCATCTGTAGCAATAATCTCTCGAATTATAGATGACCTCTGAACAGTAATAAAGGTTTAATTACAGAGAGTTTTGAGTAGGGTTCCAATAAGCTGCTTTTTTTTTTCTAGACTAAATGAGTACATAAAATTAAAGTCACACCAAAAAAACTGCACAGAAATACATTTTTTAAAAAGGCAAAAGCAAAGCACACACAACTGCAGAATACTGAGCTAAGAATATGAAGAAGGTGCAAGGCTGGTGAAAATTCTATTTGCTCTACTTCATACTGTTGGAAAATGTTTCTACTTGTCTCAATAAACCTTAGCAAATTTCACACAGTTTCAAAAAAAAACAAAAACCCCACTTCATGGGAGCCCCTGAGTTCTTAAGCTTACCTATGAAGAGCTTTTGTCATTAGGTCTGTAGGGTTCCTTGATTTAATTCAGAAAATATATTAAAAGGATACACTTCCCCTGAAGTTTGTGTGTAGTTACTCAGAAGTTGTTTCCTTTCTATTAGGTATTTAGCAATACAGAAGCCTTGTTTCAACACCAGCTACTCTACAGTTCTGAAAACATCAGACTGCTTCTTTATTTAGAAATTGATTAAACTGGTACATTTTAGACAACTACCTAAAACAGTTTTGTTCATTATGCCTCCACCTTACTGAGGGATAGTTGTGCTTAGTCCATTGTGACTAAGATGTGACTAGTCACAAACATGATGAGAGGGCTGGAGCAGCTCTGCTGTGAGGACAGAATGAGAGGTGGGTTGTTCAGGCTGCAGAAGAGGAGGCTCCAGGGGGAACTTATAGTGACCTTTCAGTACCTGAAAGGGGCCTATAAGGCAGCAGGGGAGGGTCTATTCACAAGGGTCTGCAGTGCCAGCACAAAGGGCAATGGTCTTAATCTAGAAAAGGGTAGATTTAGGTCAGACAGTAGGAGAAAAGTCTTTAATAGGAGGGTGATGGATCACTGGAATGGGTGCCCAGAGAGGTGTCACCATCCCTGGAGATATTCAAGGTCAGGCTTGAGGAGGCTCTGAGTAGCCTAGTCAGGGGTGTCTCTGCTGAGAGCAGGAGGTTGGACTAGATGGCCTTTGGTGGTCCCTTCCAACCCAATACATTCTATGATTCTGTGACTAGAATGTATCAAGTTGGGAATCTGTATCACAAACCAAATTTCACACTCTTTCGCATTTGGGTCTGTGTTTTAACCCACTGCCTGTTATCACAGTGGAGTCCTACACCCAGGTTCTTGCTTCCCTACTTAAGGACTGAGCCCTCCAGCCCTTGGAGCCAATATGACAAAGCTAAGGAAATGGGAAGAACAAATTCTCAGAGGCAACACTGCCAGCTGCCACTTTCCAGGCAAAGCAGGGCTTGTTTATAGGTGATTCACAGTCAATTAATTCATCAGCTTAGACTCATGTTTAATTTCAACATGATGCACTAATCCTTTAATGTGAAGGAGTAACACAGAATGGTGCCCTCAGTCCCCCCTGTGATGTATTAAGATAGCCAGTGCAATACAGAAAGCAAGAGCTATACCTGGGAGATGGGATGGTTCACAAACACCCAGCCTGTAGTAGGATTAATCTGTAAATAATCAGGTTCTTCATTTGCTATTGAATATGTAATAGCAGCATTTGAACCGTGGTCATCATCATGGGCTGCAACACGAAGAAAACTGGTCCCAACTCTTGTGTCCTCTCTTAGGAAATCTAATGTAAGAAAAGATATTTCAAATTGATCATTAATTCACTAAAAAACAACTTCTAATTACACCAAGTAAAGAACATCTTAGGAAATATTAAAGTAACAATATATGGAAGCTATAACTTTACCTTCCTTGGAACAAAGGCCATAAAAAGAAAGAAATTTAAAGAGCTGTTAGAACTCCAGATCATGCTTTAACTTCACACTACCACATTCATAAACTGGAATTGTTATTTCTCCTAAGATACTATATACTTTTTTTTGTCTTGTGTTTTCACTAAGAGACTAACTCCTCTGTATGAAATATACATAAATAGAATTTTAGCTTACTGCATAAAAAGAGAATAAACTGACCACATGGTGAGAAACTACCTTCCAGGATTTGCATAGTATAACTGAGAATTATCAGGGGGTTTTTTTTACTTTTTTTTTTTTGTCTATGGTGTTTATCCATAAACAGGAAGGGTTTTTAAAAAAATAAGATGGAAAGGTAAAACAACAATGAAGAATTACAGAAGTCAAGTGGAAGAAGGAAAAGTATGTAATCAAAAATTAGGACAAAAATCTGTTAATCAAGAAAGACCAACCCCCAGAATATTAGACATGGGGTACACTCACAGTCAGGCACTGACACTCCATTACACTGATAGTGGGGGTACACTCCCACCCAGGGCACTGACACTCCACTACACTGATAGTGGGGGTACACTCCCACCCAGGGCACTGACACTCCATTACATTGGTAGTGGGTGTTTTCAAAGCGGGGAGCGTTGTCGTTCTGGTCCAGGATGCCAACACTGAGCTGACAGGTTCCCATCAGCGGCTCCTCTCCCTGATCTGTTGCTGTCACACTGATGGGATATTCCCGCTGTTTTTCTCGATCAAACACCTGAACTGTTGTCATAACTCCTGCAAACAAATTCCATATCAGAGAGGTAAAATACTGCCCGTTTGACAACATTCCACACCTGGACATTTGTCAGTACACTGAGATACAATGCCATACGTTAAACACACCTATGATGTGAACTTTAGGTTCAAGGATTCCATCACAAGATGTAACAATTGCACTGCTCAGGCAGATACAGATGTCATGTACCCCTAAACACAACTGGAATCAACTCTAGAGAAATGGAAGTAAGTACCAAACTAACTTTAAGAGAATGCATTTATAAATTTATTTCTTTTGCTAAAGGCACATTTCATGTTTCTTATCCTCCAAAAGTTCAGACTGAATTGTGTTTTGGCCTTCCAAGACTCCTCACTGATTATAAGACTACTGTCATTTGGATAAATCCTTTATATGCCATTAGCAATGTTGCTAAATAACATGCACTTCACATGGTGGATTTTTTAAATCCAGTGACAAGCTCATGAAAGTTATTTCACACAGAAGTTCCACATTTCAGAGAAATCAGCAGTTCTAGCTCAGCACTGGACATGCACAAAACTCAGTGTGAGCTCTGCTATCTGCTTTACCTGTGTCAGGATGAATACTAAATGCTGGGAGGACACCACCTCCATGCATCAAGCCGTATTTCACTACACCATTGACTCCTTCATCATCATCAGTGGCTTCAACCTTCAGTACAACTGTCCCCAAAGGCTGGTTTTCCAATACAGATGCATGTTCCTGATAATAATGACACTAAGAAAGCAGAGAGAAAAAGAAAGAAGAATCAAGGATTTGCTGACATGCCATTTGATTTAAAGATACACTAGAGGGGGCAAAGATTTAACTACACTGCCATTCATATGCACTGATGTTCATGTTTTAGCTGTACAGTAATTTACAGACTTCACTTGCTATTTTCACAGAATCACAGAAATTAGGGGCTGGAAGGGACCTAGAAGATCATCTAGTCCAACTCCCCTGCCTGAGCAGGATC
>JANHGL010005762.1:0-105271 GCA_024611195.1 Ceyx melanurus | reverse complement strand
CTTCCTGTAATGAGGGGACCAAAACTGGACACAGTACTCAAGGTGAGGCCTCACCAATGCTGAGTACAGGGGTACAAGATCTTAAAGATCTTGATGATCAAAAGGTCTTTTTCTGTGGTGTTTTTCTGGGTTTTTGTTTTGTTTTGCGTTGTTTGTTTCTTTGTTTGTTCGTTCTCCCCCCTGCCCAGATCTTATTCTCTTCTGTTTAGGAGCAGCTGAGGGAACTTGATGTTTAGCCTGGGGAAAAGGAGGCTCAGGAGAGACCTTGCTTTTAACAAGTCCTTGAAAGGAGGTTGGAGCCATGTGGGAGTTGGTTCTCTTCTCCCAATAAACAAGTGATAGGACAAGAGGAAATGGCCTCAAGTTGCACATGAGAAGTTTGTTCCCTGAAAGGTTTGATGAGCCCTGTCCTAGGCTGCCCAGGGCAATGGTGGAGTCCCCATCTGTGGATGGGTATCAAAGCTGTGTAGATGTGCTGCTGAGGGACATGGTTTAGTGGTGATCTGACAGATCAACTTGATGATCTTAAAGGTTTTTTCCAACCAAAATGTTTCTGTGACTCTGTTGGTCACTTTAACTGAGGATACTGCTCTCTGCAGCGGCTTAAGTAGTTCTTCAGTTCTAATATCCAGTCTCCTGCAGCCATGTGTGTGCCATCTCTTCATGCAGTCACCTTGGATGCCCTGGTTTCTCATGTCCATAAAATGGAACATGACTAGGCTTTGGCTTTCACTAGGGCGCAACATTCTCTGCACTTTTACAGGCATTTTGCAGTTCAGACCGAGTCTAATTTGCAGGAGGCTGAAGTCAAAGCCATGGAGGGGCATGCCAAACACGAAACCTTGTCATATCCCTGTGCTGCACTAGAAGTCACTCTTGGTCTGTACTGAGGCTGTTCCAGTAACTAACTGGCAGTTAGTAGGAAATATTGTCACCATTAGGGAAGCAATGATCCCAGCCCATGTCTGCTGATGGAGACATTCCTTGTATGGTTTCCTCATGAGTCAGATTGAAAACTTCATTTGCCAGGCTGCCTACTAAGATTTATTTTTTTTTCCTTAGAATATTAATTGAGGGTCCTGATGCTGTTCTCTAGAAGTCTCCTAGGTAGCCAAGGCAAGAGAACTTCAAGAGCTAGTCCGAAGTCCTACAGCTTCCAACCTTGTTTGCACCATGAAGTTTCCATTGTGGCAAGAGCAGAGAGAGTCCAAACATCAAACTGGTTAATATAGAAGATGAAGTTCACTAGTTCCAGTTTCCCCTTTGAGGTCAGTGGGATCTAGGTAGACAGCCATGCTTTTCCTCTCTATACACACTGAGATATGATGGAAGGAGCTTCAGGTATGATTCCCAGAAGCACCGTGTACAACGTTTTGTTTTTTTTTTTTCAGTGTAATCACTGTGAAATCAGATATATTTATTACTCTGTTTCTCTACCTCCAAAAGAGGTAGTGCAATATTTACTTCCTTGGATAAATTTACAGTTGTTCTATTGCTTAAGAATAAGGTTGAGGATGCAGATCTAAATGGAAAGGTCTTTGGCTCAGGGCTTGAATCCAGTACTCCAGAAGGTGACATACATTTTTCTGGGGTGATTCCAGGAAGAGTAGAGCAAATACTTTGCAAAATGGGTGACTTAATCTTTTGGAATTTGCCTGTGTCCCGGTGAGCTACCATGCTTGCAGGAATACTGCTTCTTTTAACAATTAATTTCCTTTTTTTGTTTGCTGAACTAAATGCTGCAGTCTCAACCACAAGCCTTGCTTTAATTAGTTCTGCTTCAAACAGCAGACGTACACATGCGTTGAAGAATTATGGGCTGTGGCTGCCAATGATACCATGAAATGACTGAATGAAAGGGAACATTTACAAACAAATAAAACCCCTTATTAAGGGAGATTATTAATGAAAGGCCTTCAAACAAAATAATCCCCTCCTCCTCAATGTTTGAGGTTATTTCTTTTCAAGTTTCTCTTCATTTTTAGTAAGCTTCATGGGAAGTTAAATATTACAGTTGCTCTAAAAGAAGTGACTGAAGAAGAAATCGACACCACATGGGGCAGTTCTTAGGGATCTGGAGGTTTCGTAACAGCTTGTGACATGTCTGTCCACCTCTGCCACTTTGCATAGTTGTAGTGAAGGTCACAGTCTGTTCTAATTAGCACCAGGCCTGGTGAGGATCTGTGGATTTGGGAGTTTAGGTGTGTGGGGACAGAGAAAAAGAATTCCTACCATATGGTATTTAGTTTTGGTTATCAAAGGAAAATTTTCAAAGGACTGGAAAATATGACTTGGTGCTTGGGGTTTCACTTACCAACTGGGGGTGAATAGCTGGAAGACAGGGGAGTTGGTCTGTTTTCTAGTTTTTGGTCAGTTAGGCAAGAGTTTGCCTCTCATGTTATCTTTGCTTTCCCTGATGGACATTAAGGCCTTGCTGTAATGAGCACTGAGCTGCCAAGGTGAGAACAGCAGTTGCTTGCTTTGTTTTGCTTCAGGAAGGTCACTGATTCCTGGCAGAGCAGAAGCACTGGGTGTCCTTACCCAGCAGCTCCAGTTCCTTATCCAAAACAATTTGTGCTATTTTCTAGTGAATGTGAGATCATCAGGTTGGCCACACCTGGTCTGTGTGTCCAAGAGAGCTTTTTGTACCCTGGGTTGCTGCCTGAGGAGCAGATGTTCTCCTGTGACAGCTTTCCTATTGGAATACCTGGGAGAGCAGCTTTCTTAAATCACAGAAGATCTTGCTTCCTGTGAAAACGAGGTCCTGGCTCACAGGTATCTAAACAGATGAGAAATGCCAACAAAACAGAGGAGGAAAGACAAGTCCTGAGAAAGGAGCCCATTTCTCCATGAGGCCTTTCATTAAACAAGTAACAATGTGGGAAAGAGAGCCCTGAGGGTCCTCTACCTTCTCCACCTGCTTGGCCGATTTCTCATAGCTTGAGTTGAGATCAGTTTCCACTGTGCCTGTTACAAACCTTCATTCCTCATGTATATCGTCTATTTTGAAAGCAAGCATGGACCAAAGTGGAAGACACTTTTCCTTGTGGTAGCACTTGGTTTACCTATAACAGCGTGTGCCCTTGCTGAGGAAAGGGGCAGGTTTAAGTGTGCAGTTACGACTGTCCAAGGGTGAGGTGATGCTCCCCCATACTGGTATGCTGGGTAAGGGAAGCATATTTCTGAACTGGAGGCTGACTGGGACTTTTCAGGGGAGTCAGGACTTTGCTGAGAAACTCAGAGTGGTTTGCCAGATGCTCAAGGGCTGGAAGGGGTACCCAGAAGAGAAAGACAGGAGTTGATCATTGTGGAGAAGAGGGAGGGCAAGGCCAAAGTATCTGGGTTGGAGAAAACAGCCTGTGCTTCATCAAGGGACCTCCCAAAGGGAGTAGGGGTCCTGCAGCTTTCCATTTCTTCTGGTCTGATTCTGGTAATGAGGTCAAACAGCTGCTAGAAAATGAATGATGCAGAAGCATAATCTTTAGAGTTGGAAGCAGTAGAAAGCTTGGCTTCTTCCACCACAAATGTTTCCGGGAATCAGGATGGAAAAAAAATTCAACTGGATTTGGAGCATGCAGCTGGGAGCAGGGACCCTGGCAGTTCCTCCCTCCTTGCTGTCACTGCAGAGGAAAGCAAAGGAATGTACTTAAAGGGATATCACACAATTCAATTGCATCTCTGGTGAGGTTTGAGAGACAGAGGCTTTGCTGATGTCTTGCTCATATCCGATGCGGATTGTCCCTGTGGGCCACATGCTGCTCGCTCTGCTTGTGCAAACCAGGTGTGGTGCTCCAGATGAAAACCTCTGGTCTAAGGAAACCAGGGAGCTGAGCTGCTGCTCTGATGCATGAACTACTTCTCCCATGTGTGGCCCTGCATAGCTTAGTGGCAACCTGTGAAGGAGGGAATAAATGGGATTTGCTCTCTATTAATGTTTACTGCTCCCTTTCTGCCATCTCTGTTACATAGTAGAGCCCCTGTGAGGCCTAATTCAAGGCATAGACTTCTCAGTACACTTTAGCACTGGTGTCCTGTGTCACCTAAGCTATGCAGCTCCTACAAATGCCTGGAGAACCCTCCTTCTGAGTGTGGCTGAGCTGGCATTCATAGGAGTGCAGCTGGTGTGGCAGGTGCCCAGCACGGCTGCTGCTAGGAAAGGAGGTCAGCATTTGAGGATTTGGATGCAGTTGTGGTAAAAAAGGTCCCAAACCTCTATAACCTGTCTGTCCCTCACTGCACTGAATAAGGCAAGCACAGTATTTACTTTTTGGCTGAGATCCCCTGCCAAATCTCTGTAAGAGAAGGCAGTACCCTCCCAGTATGAGGTGGTTGGCTTATTCAAAGGTGGAGATAGGCCTTTTACCTTTGCTGCTCAAACCCTTCTATTGTTGAGAGTGTGCCCAGACAGATCTGGTAGGGCTTTTGACTGGCACAGGAAGCTGGGTGTAGGTGTCTCAGGAGTATGACACAGTGGAAGACAGATGTCTGAGAGTAGCTAATTTGTTTGGAAATGGTTGCCTGGTTGCTTGCTGTTGAAATGACTGCTGGCTTAACTGGAGGAGCTGCTATGTTCTTTACTGGGGAGGATCCTCAATGAATCTTCCAAGTGATGGGAAGAAGCAATAATTGGACAGACATCTTTTCCTACTCCATTAATGGTGTCAGGTGACTAGAGCAGTTGTGGTTTTTAGCTTCTGCTTTAAACCCTTTCTGCATTTACTTTGAAAACATTGTGGTGTCAAATGCTTCTGGTCCTGCCTGTAAAACTGTGCTACCTGAGTTCTGTGCTCATAATAGTCCTCTATACTTTTCTCAGTAGCTGATACTCTACAGTTTTTTTCATCTAGGTTTCTTTCACTCTTTTCCCCTGCCTTCTGTACCCCTTCACTGATAGCCTTATGTTTGATTGAACCTTTCCCAGTTGTTAATGTGACTGATGCCTGAGCAGCATGCTGTTTCATGTGTCACTTCAACACACAGTGAATTGAAGATGATGTGCCTGCAGCATTGTGTGCTGAGGCTCTTTTTAAATCCATCAGTACTCCGGTGCAGGCTGGAAAAGAAAGGAAACCTTAATGTAGCCATAGAGAGCATAAATTCATAGACTAGTTTGGGTCAGAAGGGACCTTTTAAGATCACCTAGTCCAACCCCCCTGCAGTGGGCAAGGACATTTGCAACTAGAGTAGGTTGCTCAGAGCCCTGTCCAACCTCACCTGGAATGTTTCTGGCATGGGACATTGACCACCTTTCTGGACAACCTGGGCCAGGGTCTTACTACCCGCACTGCAAAAAATTTCTTCCTTCTCTAGTCTAAATCTCCCTCTTTAGTTTTAACCCATCACTCCTTGTCCTGTCACAAACAGGCCCTGCTAAAAAGATTGTCCCACTTTCTAATAGGCCCCTTTAAGTACTGAAAGACCACAAGAAGGTATTCCCAGAGCCTTCTGTTCTCCAGCCTGAACAACCCCAGCTCTCTCAGACTGGCCTCACACCAGAGGGATTCCAGCCTTCAAGTCATTGCTGTGGCCTCCTCTGGCCCTGCTCCCACAGGTCTCTGTCTCTCCTGTGCTGATGTGCCAGAGCTGGACCAGTACTGCAGGGGGGGTCTTCACAGAGCAGATCAGAGCGGCAGAATCCCCTCCCTTGACCTGCTGTCCACTTTGCTGGGATGCAACCCAGGATATGACTGGCTTCTGGGCTGCAAGCACAGGTTGCCAGCTCATGGACAGCTTTTCATCCACAAGTACCCCAAAGTCCTTCTCTGGTATTTCTTCCAGTCTACATGCAAAGAAATGTGCTCTGTGTCAGTGGGTCTATAGAGAAGCCCTCTCAAACAGATTTAACTTGTTACACAGGTCTGTGGGTTCTCCGTGCATCTGGGCCTGGTTCTGACACTTCAGGTGACATTGTGGTGGGAACATAGCTGCATGGACTTGCTCTGTGCCAGGAAGGATTGGTAATCTGGCTGCTATAGAGAAAAGTACATCTTAATATGAAAAATATATTTTTGTCTAAATAAACATTTTGCACTGGAGTAAAGACATAGAGAACATTCTGACCTATTCCTGCAGCCATGTCTCACTTGGACTGCATGTAGTTAGTTTGGAAGAACAATCTTATTTAAGGGTTCAGACTATTAAAGCCATCTGCTTTCCCATGTCTCCTGAAACATTGCAGCACTGGAAGAGAGAGAACATGTATCATGCTTGTCCTAGCCACCATAAAACATTGGCTCCACAGTTTAAATTATGGGATTTCAATTATGGTGTGGATATATTATTCAGTCCCATGTAATGCACTTTTGGTTCTGGTGCTATGATCTTTTTTCCTTGCTTGGAACTGGGCCAGCTGACACTATTTGTAGTGTGTGGCCAAACATCAAATGTATCCAAATAAGCAAAATAATGGTTTCCAGACTAAACACACTTCATATTTTCATATATATTTCATATATTCATATACTGGGAGTTGTCTCTTCTGTGACATCAAGCTATGATGTGTCACTGCTGATGCCCATTTCAGTTTTTCTTGTGTTTAGGTCTAAAATCACCAAGTCCCATAAACTCCACTGAAATCTTCATTTGACTGTGTAACTCTTGGATGAAGGCCAATCCCATTCTGAGGTCTGAGCATCTTGAAATATTAATAGCCACATCTTCAGTGGCCCCTGTGGAGCAGAAAGCTGTAACAGTTATCTGCTTTTGGATGGGAAAAGTGAATCATGAACAGAAAATCCTAATTTGTTTAGCTTGGAATGACTTGGGGGAAGCTGGTGACAGCACCAGAGGAAAGCAGAGCTGGCATTACTTGTTTAGCAGAATTGTTTGTTGATGACCAGGGAGAAAGGGAAGCAAAGAGCAGTTCTGATGAGAAGGAGTTTGGGGTGCTGGTGGGTGAAAAACTGGACATGAGCCAACAATTTGTGAGTGTAGCCTGGAAAGCCCTAACTGCATCCTGGGCTGCGTCCAAAGCAGTGTGGGCAGCGGGTTGAGAGAGGAAATTCTGCCCTTCTGCTCTGGTGAGATTCTCCTTCAATGCTGGATCCAGCTCTGGAGTCCTTGGCACAGGAGAGACAGAGACCTGTTGGAGCAGGGCCAGAGGAGGCCACAGCAATGATTTGAAGGCTGGAACCCCTCTGGTGTGAGGCCAGGCTGAGAGAGTTGGGGTTGTTCAGGCTGGAGAAGAGAAGGCTCCAGGAAGATCTTATTGAAGCCCTTCAGTACTTAAAGGGAGTCTACAAGAAAGCTGGGGAGGGACTTTTTACAAGGGCTTGTAGTGATGTGATGAGGGGTAATGGCTTCAGACTGGAAGGTAGACTTAAATGGGAAATTAGGAATAAATTCTTCACTGAGAGGGTGGTGAGACACTGTCACAGGTTGCACAGGGAAGGTGGGGGTTCTCCATCCCCAGAGGTGTTCAAGACCAGGTTGGATGGGGCTTTGTGGCAGGAAGGTTGGAGTTAGAAGGTCTCTTCCAACCCAAACCAGTCTATGATGCTATATTCAGCATCTTCACTGTGCTTTATCTGTGGCCATGTGAGAGCTCAGTAATAACACTGAACAGTACCTAGTTACTGCAGGGGCCTTTTTTTTTGCCTCGGGAATCAACCTTGTTATTTGGTTTGCTCTTATTCAGCATTCCTAGTGCTACTACAAGGCCAGGGAAGAAGCATGTTAGCCTTTCCTGCACCGTTGCTCTCAGGAGATCCTTAGTGTCTGAGTCATGGCTGGTTTGGACCTGTGGTCTGTGTGATTAGTCACTGGAATTTGGTGGGAGGCTTTGTTTAATAGTACCCTTCAATCTGGAGAAATAGGCAGCCAAAGAATCTTTAAGGACCACAGATGCATTATAAACTTTCCACAACCACAGAAATGCAGCCAGTAAAAAGCCCAATTGGCAAAAAAAGAAACCCCCCAACTATCATCTCAGCATCATGTCTCCAGCTGTAACCATGAGTGTATGCTTGAGAAACATGAAGTTCAATGTTGGTATATGTGATATTTTCTCCTTACACTCTCCTACCCTTCAGCAATTTTTAATCTAAGAGCTTCTTGAGTCTATTTATCTCCAGGTTCTTACATGGTGTTTGTTTGGTTTTGGGTTTTTTTTTTACTATGTAATAAAAGCTGCCTTAAAGTTTTTCAGCTATCACAGAGATACTAAAGAGTTTATATTTCCAGGCTTAGCAAAAGAGTTAAATTAAACTGAGTAATGTGACTTTCATTGAGTTTTCCTGCAGAGCAGGGTCACAGCAGCTTAGTCTGGAACAGGAATTTCACCTCTGTAAATATTTCCAAAGTAGCCCTTGAAGTAAGTCTCCCCAGAGCCTCCTATTCTCCAGGCAGAACAAACCCAGGTCCCTCAGCCACTCCTCACAAGACTTGTGCTCTAGACCCTGCCCCAGCTTTGTTGCCCTTCTCTGCACACACTCCAGCACTTCTTTGTGTCTTTTGATCTAGTTTGAAAAACTGCCAATTGGTGAAGGAGCTAATTAGGAGGACAAAATACTTTGATGGATTATTTTCCTCCCTTCCCACACTATCGGTAGTGTTGGGGAAGGTCATGTTTTCTGTGTGTTACACAAGAAGAACACAGGTTTGAAGTGTTTTGTTGTCTTGCCATCCGGATACCTGATGGTGTATCTATCTTTAGTTGTACTCTGCAGGCAAAAATAAGAAAAAAATAAAAAAAAAAATGGTCAAAGAGTAGAAATACATTCCTTACTACAAGAGGGGAAGTAGCTTGGGATGCTTTCCAATGATCTGTGCTTGAAATCAAAGCCAAACAACAACTGGAGGAGAGTTCCCAGACTCTTGTAATCCCCTGTCTTAATCTAGGCTTGTGAGGTTGCTGGACTGTAACAGGTGAGACCAGAGCAAAGATAAGTGCTACCTGCAGAGCTGCTATGGGAGAAGGGCTTGTATCTGAGCTGAGAACAGGGCAGGAACTAGCCCGTCAGTGCCCAGCAGCAGATGTGATCATGGTCTGGAGGAAGCAGCTGAAAGCAAACAAACATTGTTTCTAAGGCCTGGCTAGGTCACCTCCTTATCTTTGATTTGCTTCTCATGAACAGACTGCTCAGCTGTCTGGAATTACAGCTGGGAAATGCTTTTGGAAAATAGAAATTGTGATGGTTGAGGACAGTGTTGTCTCTCTGGTCTGGCAGGTTTGTGCAGAGGAGTTTTTTCCATTAAGAAGATAAATTGATGATATTATTTGGAGAGGTATTCCTTGGAAAAATAATGATGTACTTACACACCATGGAAGTGATGTCATGTTGCTATGATCTCCAAAGGAACAATTTCCTTGTCAGAAATCAACTTTCTTCAGCAGTCTCTGTGCCCAAAAAGCTCTGTCTTCCTCCTTAGCCAGGTGTGCCTCCTGCTTCTCCTTTAGGCTTTCTCTTTTTGTACCTGAAAAACATGCTGCCTTGCCTTTATTTAGGTCTGATTACCTGTAAATCTTAGATAGGGGTGTTATTAGCTTCCAAAGTCATTGTACATTTGTAATATTCTGGATGGACTGAGATTTAGCTCTGGAGTAAAACAAGATGGCATTTCTACTGTTTTGCATTTTACTTTTCACTGAACAGTAGATTCTTCACCTCTGTGGACTTCAGAATAAGATAAAAATTTAAGTATGATGAGGAAGATTCATGTTTGAGGTGATGCTTCCTTCTGGTCTAAGTCTCTGAATTTATAACTGAAGGACCTGCAGTGTCTAGCATCAAGGCTGTAGCAGAAGGTAGCAGCTAAGTGTGGAGGACAAGAAGAACATAGCACTCAATTGTAGAAGAGACTAGCCTATAGCAAAGTGGAATAATCTGGTTGAGGTGGGAGCATATGTGCTATTTGAGTCACATAACATTCCATTATTGCAGGAGCAGACTATGCTCATTCACTTCAGCTCTGTTTTTAGGGCTGACAATAGTGAGATTTTTTTTTTTGTGCCAGCCACGCCCCCCTTGGGATTTCTTGGCTGCTTATGTAATCATTCATGTGCTGGAACAGATGATCTCCAGCAACGTGGGGCCTCCCCTTCCTAGGGTGGATGCTGTTTGGGATTTCCCAGAATATTCATAGAATCGTTTTGATTGGAAGAGACCTTTTAAGATTGTTGAATTCAACCATTAACTCAGCACTACCAGGTCGCCACTAAACCACACACCTCATCACCACACCTCCGTGGCTTTTAAACTTTTTCAGGGTTAGGGGCTCCACCGCTGCCCTGCGAAGTAGCAACCCTGGCCCTGAAATCTGTTGTTTCATAGAGTTAGATGCACAATTCAGGTCACTAATGGGTTTAGCATTCATTGGATAGTTGACCAGTTCAGCAGCTATAGTATCTGCAACTTATGGTCTAGACTCCCTCCAGGCTCACTCATTTGATTATGGTTGTCTTCTCCATTAGCTTGAGGAATAAGAGCCAGTGAGGTATCTTGCTATATCTATTTCTTGCTGCTAGCTAGCCCAGATGGCTGTTAGCCCTGTTTGACTGGGCCCAGTTCTTGGAGAAAGGCTGAACTTAAATTTCAGTGCTCCTGGGACCTTTTCCTTGAGTCCCAACTAGGACCTCACAGAATCCCAGAATGGTGGGGGCTTGAAGGGACTTCTGGAGATCATCTCGTCCAAGCCCTTGCTCCAGCAGGGACACCCAGAGCAGGGTCACATTATCCAGGTGGGTTTGGAATGTCTCCAGAGAAAGAGACTCCACAACCTTTATGGGCAGCTTAGTCCAGGCTCTGGCACCCTTATAGCAAAGAAGTTTTTTCTTCTGTTCAGATGGAACCTCTTGAGTTCCAGTTTGTTCCTGCTGCCCCTTGTTCTCTCACTGGGCACCACTGACAGGAGTCTTAACCCCATGGGCCCTGATCAGTCTGCTCTTCTCCAGGTTCAACAGTCTCAGATTTCTCAGCCTTTTCTTGGCACACAGATGCTCCAGTGCCCTCAGCATCTTTGTAGTCTCTGCTGGACACTCTCCAGTAGTTCCTTGTCTCTCTTGATCTGGGAAGCCCAGAACTGGACTCAGTACTCCAGTACTATTGGCTCATGGTGACTTTTTCCCCCAAGACTCCCAGGTCCTTCTCCATAGATGCGAAACCCCTCACCTGTACTGGTACAGGGGATTATTCCTCCCTGTGTACGGGACTACATGCTTGCATTGTTGAACTTCATGATGTTCCCCTTTGCCCGACTCTTCAGTCTGTCCAAGTCTCATTGATGTTCTGTCCCCTCAAAGAGAAGCAATACAGCTTTTTCCTGTAGTTGATTACAGAATTATTGCAATCCTCAATATCACCTGGCCTGGCAAAGCACTGAAGTTGGAGTGAAAACTCCATCAAAGACAATTTTTAAGTTCTCCATCCCCCAGATGTACTACTGTAAAGGCTTTGGTTGTCCAAGCAGGCAGAAGAATGCTGCTGCTCCATCTGTGCACACTGTGTTCCTGACTCTGAGTGTCAGTGTGGTAAAAATAGGCATATTTGAAATCTACTGGAAATATTATGGGTTTAATTATCATCTACTGTGGAACTTTTTTTCAGATGAGGTGGAGATACAAATAATTTGGCTGCTCTTCTCTGCTCCTGCACCACCCAGCCACAACGAGACCTAAAGAAACTTGGTGGCTGCCATATTTTTAGTGGCCCCTCTGTCAGGAAGAGATTTGAGGGAATGCAGCTATTTCAGTACCCCCTTGTTCCAGGCATGTCTGCCTGTCCCCAGCAGACCCCCTTGGCCCTGTGTAGTTGTTGCAGGAGCTAGTTTTATATGGGGGGAAAAAAAAGAAAGTAAAATCTATTTATAGGCAGTCTGAGCGGCACATTATTCCAGGCTAGGTTGTTGACTCATGCCCATCTGATATCATTTAGAGTGTTAGCTATTGCCAGCAAACAAAAATAAGTGCTGTTACTCCCTCCTGGTCAATAGACCTAACTGTTCTTCAGCTGACCTTTGGTTTTTGTGGTGGAAGAAGTGTTGTGTCTTGTGGGATCTGTTTTAAAAAATATGCATTGCTGAAAAGGTGCTCATCTGGATTTCCTTGGAATTATGTTGATGGGAATGGAAGGAGAAGGGTTGCAAAACCAGCTATGAACTGTCAGCTCTGTTGCTTATGTCCTTGTCTATTAAAAGGATCTGCAGAAATCAAGGGAGAAGGAGTCAAAAGGCAGCCCTGTTAACACCAAACATTCCTCCTTTTCCATTATAAAGTCTGGAGAGGCCCTTCCCTCCTCTTCCTCCTTCCAGCCTGTCTCAGGAGCTTTGTCATTGCTAAACAGAAACTGTTCTGTTTCCTGTCTGCCTTGAGCTGTTGGCTTTTGACACCAAGTTTCAAGTCCTGAATCACTCTCTGGGGATGGGCACTGGAAAGCTGTTGGGAACTGGTTGTCTATCAGCAGCTGAGATGCAGTTTTTGGCTTCACTTTTCTTGGGAACCACAGTGTGCAGACCTGGACAGCATCACACGCATAATGTAAGAGACCAAGTGCCTCTCGTGGGCTGAGAGCATGAAATCCTGAGGCAAATGCTTACTGCAAGCTACAGGGCATGAGAGAAGTGGGAGGGAAAAATATCAGCTCATAAAGCTTTGCCTGCTGGCTCAGGAGCAGAGAAAGAAATAGGATGGGGAGAGAAAAAAAAAAAAAGTAAGTAGGTTTGTGTGTTCTTTAATGAAACAGCTGAAAGTACCTGTGAGATATTTAACACTGAAGTGGAGGAAAAGTCTGAAACGCTAGGAGACAAGCTGCTTGAACTGAAGATGTGAAAGTTTATTTTCAGAGAAGATACAGGAATTTCTTGGTGTAATGTCACACTTTTCAACATAATTGCACAGAATGGTAGGGGTCAGACAGGACCTCTGGAGATCTAGTCCAACTCCCCTGCTAAATCAGGGTCACCCAGGATCCTGTCCAGAAGATCCTCATCTTTCCTTTCCACAGGTGGGGTAAAGAAACTGGGGCCAAGGCTCCAGGCATCCTGCTTGAAATATATAGCAGACATACAACAGGCAGGTGGGGAAAACAGGAGAAACAGGTGTCCCAAATGCACCTTACACTGGATGTTCTGGGCCAGGTTGGCTCTGTGAAAGCAGAGCAGCATCTATAGATGAGAGGCTGAGGAGACAGTGCTTAACTCCTCCTTGCAGCTGCTTTAATTCTCTTTGCTGCCCAAGTCCTGGCTCAGAGTAGTGGCAACAATACCCTAATCACACTTACAATCAAGTCTAATCACCACCAAAAAGTGTTTTGCCTCTAGAATGTGTTTTTCATGTCATGATACTAAAACCCATCTCAGAAATGCAAGGGTTTCTTTTTGTTGTGTGGTAGGTTTTTTTTGGTTGTTTTTTTGTGGGTTTTTGTTGTTGTTGTTTTGTTGTTTTCTTTTTCTGATAAAACAAGACTTTTCATGAGCTGGGTGGAAGAAAACTGCATGGAGAAACATGCAGCATGAAATCACATTGTAAGTATTTAGGCAAAGTAGTCATCAACAATTAGAACAGTCTTTTGGAGAGAGGCCTGAAATATCAGAAAAGCTGCTGTATTTGTGATATGTTGATTAATGATGTGCTAATAGATGAGCTATGTTTGTAATAACTATTAATTGTTTTTAAAATCCTAAGCAGAGCTGGCATTCTCTTTGGACTTGAAGGGGCATTTACAGTTTGCCAACGGATCCGGCATATCACAGCCATGGCTCAGCAAGGCCCAGAAAGCACATGCCTAACTCTACCCTTCTTCCAAAGAAACAGATATATATAGACAAGACAAAGCAAAAGAAATATTGCTGCCATTGGAGAAAGGGGGAAAGATTAAGTGAGTTGGCCAAGTCAGGCAGGAGGCCTGTGTCAGAGCCAGGAGCTGAAATTGCCTCTCCTGAGGACAGTCTTTAATGTCACTGCCAAAGGCAAGCTTCCCTCTAATCAGGAGCTGACCTCCCTGTGGCTCCTTGTGTGAAAGCCCCTTGCTCCTCAGGACCTGCCACTTGGATCCAGCTTCTTTTATCTTTTTTTTGCTGGTCTGCTCTTGGCTGATGTTCTGAGTTGACCATGCTAGAGTAAGTATCACCAGTGAAAGGCTATGAGAGGGCTTTTCCTATTGAAAAAAGCAAACACGCATCCCCCCAAAAAACCCAAACTTTCTGTCATGTCGGTGTTTTGGTTTTTTTTAATCTGAACTCCTGAAAAAGTTTAAGGCCATGGTGGATGACTAGGTTGTGTGGTGTGGTCAGAAAGGTGGGGAGAAGGAGAGCAGGAATTAACCCGTGGCAGGCAGCAAGCAGAGACTCCAGCACAGGGAAGGGACTGCTGGGATCTGCTCTGCAAAACCTAGAGGAAGACAATAAAACTCTGCCCTGCCTGCAGGCAGAAGGAGTGGAGTTAACTGAACCCAAAATTTCAGCTGTTTGCTTTTCTGTTCCTCCCTTTTAGGGAATCCTCAAAGAAAAGAGCTGGTTTTGCAGAAGCAGAGGTGGCCTTTGGAGTTAGAGGGGCTGCTGGGGCAGTCTGCCTGATGCCCTGGACGTAGAGGCTGCTGCCTGGAGTAAAGGAGGTGAGCAAGCAGGTTGAGCCAATGCTGATGTGTTTGATGGTGGTGAGGAGCATCACATGAAGTGTACTAAGCACTGGTGGAGACTGTGGGGTAGCCATGCCTTAGCGAGCTCCCTTCCTGCCAGATCAGCTGTGTTCAGTGTCAAGAGTAGGCTCACATTTGGATGCAGATTTGCACCCTGTACCAGCAAGCAGGTTTCAGGATGTTGGTAACAGACCCTATTCACAGACTGATTTGCATGAGCAAGAAGATAGAAGAAGTACTGTGATAGAAACTAACTTAAAATGGAACATTTTTAGAGTGGCTAAGCTGGTCCACCCTGTCCCAAGATGTTCACCTTGCAGGCAGATGCTTCAGTGGGGATGCATTTACCCAATCCCTGACCTTTTAGGTCAGCGGGAAGAGCTCCAGGCAGTCAGTTGGCTTGGGAAAAACACCCCAAATGACAGAAAATTAAACTTTAAACTGTTACTGCTATTTGACTTATGGCCGTGGGTATTTTTCTCTCTGTGCAGCTGCTGGGAGAACTGGGGGTGGCTACTGGGAGATGATTGAATACATGTGGCATCCCTGAGGTAAAAGAACTGTGTGATCAGGCTTTAAAATGTTACAGCAATCCTTAACAAGCAGCAACTCTGCCAGGCACTGCTGTTCTTGCAGAACTGTATCTGAGGGAGCAGACACTGTCTCTGTTGTGAAATTCCTTAAGTTATTTGCACAGTGATCACACCCGCTGCCCCCAGTGTTATGTGAGCAAAGGCTAAAGGGGTGGTTTGTTGTCCCCAAGAAGAGACGTAAATGAGAGATATAAATAAAGGGGTTCACAAGCTTGTGAACCTAAAAAGCAGAAGGATTTGGTCAAATGTGCGTACAGAAGGCCAGGCTCCTCTAGATACTTTTTAGGTGCCTTCTCAAGTGGAGATGTCTCTTTAAGAAGAGTTTTAATGAGGTGAAAATGAGCTTGTCTGCTCTAGAAGTTAGGCCTGAGGATGAATACATCCATGTCAGCCAAGTCTATCATTTGCACAGAAAAACAGAGGCCTTTAGTCTCTGACTGCTGTCAGGCTTTAGCTGAGGAAGCTTCATGGCCATGCTGCTTGCAGCTGCTGGCTCCTCTCCTTTCCCAACTCTGCCTCTAAGAGGGGTCAGAGTCAGGGCAATGGTCAGAGTGCCAGGGAACGCTCTCAGTGGCAATAGCTGTTTCTTCTTCTCCATCTGCAAAGCTGAAAATGGAGAGAGACCAAAAAAAAGTCTGAAGCCCTACAATAATGATAATAATTCCCAATTCCCTTGTAGTCTCATCTCACCCCACCCTTTAGTTTCTTCTCCAGCAAGAAAATGTTTCCCCAGCATTGCTGGCACCATTAGCAGGAGAGATCCGGTGAGGGAGTTGTGCTGGGAGTCAGGCAGAGGGATAGTGTGAGGAGCTGGGACAGGAGACTAGGTTTCTTTTAAGGCAGTGAGTTCAGAGTATTGCTCTGCCAGAGGTTTTTTCAAGTGATCTGAAGCCTACCTTTTAAACCCCTCTCTGCCTCATTTCTCCAGCATTTAAAAGGGTAAGCTTTCTAAAGCAGAGGCTGTTCCTATGCTTATGTATGTCTCTCTCCTGATGTGCCTGGTCCTGACTGTAGCTGCTCCTATGCGATCCCTTTTAATGAGAAAAGAGGACACATGCTCACTCTCTGCTCAGGATCAGGTGGTTCTTCCCCTTTACATTTCCCATCACAGTAGTTGCACCAAGATCAAGAGGGCAGGATTTGACTCTGTTGTCGAAGAGTGAAAGCACAGCATATATTGTACCCATCAAAGTGTGAAGCAACCCTGAACTTCACACAAATCCATTGACTGATGACAAAGCAACATAGCAGCTTCTCCAACATATTGGAGAGTAGGAGAATGCGTTGGGTACATTAAGAGTGTGGCCAGCAGGTCGAGGGAGATACTCTTTTTCCCTCAAGTTTGCCCTAGGGAGGTCACCCTTAAAGTATGGGGTCCAGTTCTGGATTCTATAGTTCAAGAGAGATGAGAGACAAGGAACTACTGGAGAGAGTCCAGTGGAGATTATGAAGATGCTGAGAGGACTGGACCATCACTGTATCAAGGAAAGACTAAGAAACCAGACTGAGACTGTTGAGCCTGGAGAAAAGCAGGTTGAGAGAGGATCTGATCAATAGCTAAAGGGCAGGGGAGAAGAGGATGGGGCCAGACTCTTGTCAGTGGTGCCCATTGACAGGACAAGGGGGAAGCAAGCACAAACTAGAACCCAGGAGGCTTCATCTGAACAGAAGGCAAAACTTCTTTCCTGGGAGGGTGCCAGAGCCTGGCCCAGGCTGCCCAGAGAGGTTGTAGAGATTCCAAACCTGCCTGGAAAATGTGAACCTGGGCAGCCTGCTCTGGGTGGCCTTGCTTTAGCAGAGGGGTTGGGTGAGATATCTCCAGAGGTCTCTGTCATGCTGTGATTCTGTGCTATGTCTAAATAGTGTTGCTGCATAGCACTTACTAGCCAGGATCATGTGCAAAAAACATGGGTTGTTCTCTGCTTGGAGAGGGAGATCCTTGAAAGTTGTGTCTCGGCCCACCATATGCCTTGGGACAGGCTGTGTGAATGCTGGGTCCCTCTGGACCCCTAGGCTCTCACTAACAGAACTGACCATAGGACTCAAAAACAGGTGTTGCAAATTTTGCTTCTTTCTGTTTTTTTTCCCAAGCAGGGCAAGACCATCTGTTATGCTCTGAGATCATTAATGATTTCCAGGATTGCCAGGAAATAGAAAATACTTCAGCAGCATACAACGCGTAGGGCAAACAAAATAATATACATACATATGCAAGAAACCAGCACAGGCTGGAGTATTTGATGAAATATTACAGCAGAGTGGCTTCCAGCGGTTTAACCTTAAGAAGCTGCACAGCTGTTTCAAGCTGTTGAGCACTTGGGGAGATGATCTGTATTTACATGACAAAGGCAAAAACAACATAGTTGTCTCCATCTCCTCTTTCTTGGTGTGCCACGCAGGGATGCCGTCCAGCTCCCTGCTCAGAACGGGAATAGGAAGGCCTCTTCCTGCAGCCAAGGGTCTCTGAGGCATTACCTTGTCACTCAAGCTCACCTCTGATCCGGAGAACTTGAGCTATAGCCAAAAAAGCCAAACAAAAGCCTGTTGAAGCCAGTGGGAATCTTTCTATGAAATGCTCAAGGATTTGCCTTGGTTTTCCCTTCCTTTCTGCAGCTTGGACCCAAAGCCAGTGGAATGACTCTGGTTTGGGATACTCACACTGTCCATTTGAGAAGTGCTTCAGAGGTTAGGAAGCGCTCACTTCCAGTCAGGAAGCAGGGCCCTACCAGGAACACATGGGATCCCAAGGACCTCATTACCCCTTCATAAGGTGCCAGGTCACTCAGTGCTGCTGTCAGGTGCTTGTGTACGATGCATGCTCCAATGTCCTGTGCTTACCCAGTTTTATTACCCCATCTGGCTCCAACCTCCTTTCAGGGAGTTGTAGACAGTGAGGTCTCCCCTGATCCTCCTTTTTTCCAGGCTGAACAACCCCAGGTCCCTCAGCTGTGCCTCCCAAGACTTATTCTTTTGTTGCACTTCTGTGGATGTGCTTCAGCCCCTGAATGTAATTTTTTTTGTAGTGAAGGGCCTTTTTCTGAAGGTTAATCACAGAATCACAGAGTATTAGAGGTTGAAAGGGACCTTGGAGATAATCTCAAGGTTATCTCAAGAGTTACAGTTATTACATGCATCTTTTTTCATTTTCTTGGTGTTAGTGGCTTACCAGGATTACTCCAAACTTAAAAGCCAAATTTGGGAGTAATAAAGTGCTTAAACAGATTATTGTGGTTTGACGGTCCTCTTCGGTTAGACCAATGGGTCTTTTCACTGTGTATGTGGCCTCTAGTCCAATTCATGTAAAGGTTGCTAGCCTGATTTTACTGCCAGCAAACTTCTTTCACTCTGTTTGGATGTAACTGGATGCAAGGGGTAAGACTGGCCACTTAGATTGCAACATAACATTGCAATATTTGTGATGTGACAAAGTATAAATCTGGTGCAGTGGAGTCTGCCCTGAAGCAGAGACTGCGACTTCTGCATGCACTGGAGATGTGCCTGGGTTCTGTGTATGGGAGGAGAGGGTGGGTTACTTTGGAGATGCACAGTGCTGCTAGTGCTTTAGACACATAGGGTGGTTGGAGACTGACCAGCCTGCAGCATGGTGTGTTTGGGTTTGCAGATTTCCAAGTGTTCTCCTTGCCTTTTAAACAGCTATTCCTTTATTCAAGGAAACCTGGCTCCAGGCTTTCCCAGTTTAAATTCCAGATTCTCTTAGAAATCTGTAAGTCTCAAGCTGACATCTGTGCTTTGTGGCGCCTTGCTTTGTTTGGAGGTGTTAGATGCTACACATGAAGTTAATGGTAAAGTAAAAGATCTTAGGAAAGTGTTTGCCTTTAACTTTGTTTACAAGATGAGAAACAAGGTCCAGCCTCCAGCCTTTCATCATGTTGCAGTTACCCAGGCTCAGAATAAACAGCCTGTTATGATAAAAGGACAGCCTGCAGCTTACCAGGGCATGCAGCTTGCTTCATTCAAGTCGCACCTACCAAACATTTGGGCCAGGCCAGATACATTCTTTATGTATTTTGTTATTTTTAGCATTCTGTGTACTTTCTAGGAATAAAAGTTTCCTGTTACAGGGTCCCTCAACCAAATTTAGTTCTAACTCCTACGCCAACAACACTTTTGATGTGCTGTTCAAAGCAAATCCATCAAAGCAGGATACTGTTAATAAAACTCAGGAGAAACGAGAGGTCAAGTGATGTGAGTAAATAGACCTTTCAGTCTTTTTGGAGCTCTTATTCAAAGCCAAGAGGAATTTCTCCTGACAAAAACACTTGGTTTAACTTTGGAGATTGCTCTTTTAACAAGAAAGAACTACTCCACTGCATAAAGACACTTACCTCTATCTTTATAGGGCTCCCAAATGTATCCAGGAACAACACCTATCTTATATATATATACACACATATACACTTTTCCATCAGAAGAAGAAATAAACCCTAAACTAGTCTATTTAAACCATTGGTTCCTTCACTTGTGACAATATTTTAGCATCTCGGAATCATTTGTAACATGAGATGAATTGTCATTTATATTTATCACATCATAAAAGCTTACATTGGATAGTTCCTGTGGTAATACAAACTCTTGTATTTGAGCAATAGAAAAAATTACTGCATTTAAAAGAACTTCAGCTGGATCCTTCATGAAGTCTGTAGTTTCACCTGGCACCCTTTGGAGAGAGTATACAGGTATCATATGTAGCACCTGTGGCTTCACACAGGTAAATGTTGATCAGTACATCAGTTCTAGACCTCTTTTGTTGTTTCTTAAGTTCAAAACCATGTTCAGTTTTGGGGCCCTCAATCCAAGGACATTGAGGGGCTGGAGCATGTCCAGAGATGGGCAATGAAGCTGGTGAAGGGTCTAGAGCACAAGTCTTGTGAGGAGCAGTTGAGGGACCTGGGGCTGTTGAGCCTGGAGAAAAGAAGGCTCAGGGGGAACATGAGGAGCCTCTATTTCTAAAATCTGCTGGCTTTTTGATGCTTCCCCCCCAGAGAGAAATTCATAGTAACACTTTCTTTTGCACATGATCCAGTGCTTGTTAGCTGACTTTCCACCTTCCCCTCCATGTAACTAAGATAATGCCAGGGTGCAAAGTCTGCATGTCTTGCTTAAAACTCACACCCCAGACATTTTATATGGTAGTCACATGTGAGGTTCTTATCTGGAGGAACTACTGACTGTCTGGGATATCTGCCCTGTGTGTTTACTAGCAGATAGGACTTGACTCTCTGGGCTGGCTTCCTTCTTTTCTGCAAGGTTTTCACTAGCTGCATCTCCATCCTAGTGTCAGATTGGTGCCACTAAGGAGCATGTCTGCCTGAGCTGATGAGGAGAGCTGCACATAAAGGAATCTGCCTGCAGCCAACAGCAGTGACCTGTGCCACTCTCTGAATGCAGCACATTGTAGGAAGCAATTTACTGATGCTGCAACACCCTTGTTTTCACCAGGATGGGAAACTAGGTAAGAAAGATGCCTATGGCTGAAAATCTAATTTCATGTGGCCTACCCAGCACTGTGGTTTGTCTCTCCACTGCTTGTCATTCAATAGCTTTGAGCCTCTCATCATTGTGGGGACTGCCAGTGGTGACGTGTGGAGAGATGTACTCATCTCTTGGCAAAGATATTTTTCATGCCACCACAAAACCAGAGCACTCATGTAGTTCTCGCTGCCACATCCTGCATGCTCCCAGTGTCCAGAAGTGACCTTGCACAGGCTTCTTTCAGGGTGTTCATGCCTCCAGCAAATTTATCCAGAAACAGGAGAACTTTAGAAAAAAAACCAAAACAAAACCCAGAAGTATGCCTCACCAAATTTGGCTTTCCAAGTCTTATATCTAATTTAAATACTTCAGCATGGGTACTGGGTTGACTGTGTGGTCTGTCACCCTAGCAAAATATGTATTGCGTGCAAGTTTCTGTGTGCCATGAAACCTCAGTCCCACTGTTTCCATGTAACCTGAACTTATAATTTCTTTTGAGGGAGGCTGAACTGAAAGAAACCTGTGGTATTCTTCTGGGAAGAAAAAGAGCATGTTGGAAAACTTGAGCCAGCTCCAGCCTGTTGAATGTTCAGTGGATACTTGCTGGTGGGAAGATAGTATGTGGGATATACTCTGTGGGGACTCTCTCTCTTCTTTCTATTCCTTTGGCTCTCTGCCCTTTGCTACTAATTTCCACAGTTGTCATTCTGGTGACATTCTTGTCAAATTCCTCCCTCAGCTAATGGACATGATCATCAGACTCACTGAGCAAAGATCTTGCCCTGATTTGGATTGGAACTTAACTGGTTTCTGGATTTCTTTGTCCCCAGATGACTACGGCTCTTCCAGACTTACGAACAGCCCTGTGAATCCAAGGTCCAATCCAAGAAAGTTCCCTTTCTTCCACATGACTCATGGACTAAGTGAAGAGAGGCCCTTTCTTCCAGAAGGCTCCCAAAGGCATGGGACATATTGCAAAAAAAAGGGCAAAACCATTTGGAAATCACTGCATTGTTGGGATAAAATGTTTTAATTGCCAAGTAGGTTTTAATTTTCCAAGGGAAGGGCAAACTGGCTCAAATATCATCCCTCCAACCTATTTGTGGACAGCCTGAGTCATCCTGTGTGGCTGCTTTTCTCTTTCTATTGGCCAGCTTTGGTGGGTGTTTAACTTCTAAGATCTTTGCTGGAGGCTCTATTATTCTAATATCATTTTTCAGATGAGTTTGATGCACTTTCTTAGCAAGTCTCTAGATAGTGTGTCAAAAGCACATTCAGAAATACTGAGCCATAGCCTCAGTTTCAATGTACAGAGCATATTAGGAACTCACCTGGGATCTTTTTAGGCTCCTGGTTTTAATGGATGAGGATGGAAAGAAAACAGCCACTGCTGGGATGGATGGATGGATGGATGGATGGATGGATGGATGGATGGATGGATGGATGGATGGATGGATGGAAAATGGGCATCCAGGAACACTGGATATCCTGTGTTTATGACTGCACATCCCTATTTACTTCAAGTATAGTCCCCACCACAGCTATTACATCATGAACTTAAAATTAATCCCTGGGAAAAGAAACACTTTTTAGGAGAAAAAAAAAAAAAAAAGAGAAAAAGAGGAAGTGTTCAAAGAAGTTCAGAAAACCTCAGATTCCTTCAGGGTTCCCAGCTGTGCTGTGTGTTGTCCCAGCTGAATTCCAGATATTTCTGCTCTGCACGTTGATGCATTCAAGGAGGAATCAAAGTGGCTGTCGAGTGCTTTGGACCAAGTGTGTATGTCCTATAGCAAAGAGCCCTTTATTCTTTCCTCTGTATAGGTCCAAGGCTGAACACAAGCTCTCTGGAGATCACTATGGCTATCTGCCCATCAGAGCCGAATGTTAGCTCAGCACTGTCAGGTCTCTAATAAACCATGTCCCTCAGCACCATATCTACACAGCTTTGAAACCCTTCCAGGGATGGGGACTCCACTGCTCTGGGCAGCCTGGTACAGGCCTTGACAACTCATTCCCTGAAGAAACATTTCCTCATGTCTAACCTAAACCAATCCTGGCACAACTTGAGGCTGTTTCCTGGTGTCCTATTGCTGATTCCTTGGAAGAAGAGACTGACCCCACCTGGCTCCAGCCTCCTTTCAGGGAATTGTCATGTGAGAGAAGTGTTGACCCACTCCCCTGGTCCTTTTCTGCTGAGCAGTTTCCAGCCATGCTTCCCTAAGCCTGGAGTGTTGCAGGGGGTTTTTTGGACCCAAGTGCAAGATAGTCTTCCCTGTTGAGGGGAAGAAGAGCAGTACTTCTCTCATGGTCTCACTGGATCACATGTCCTGTTGAGACATTCTTCACAGAGCTGCCTCCCTTGAAAGTATGTGCTGGTGGGTGGCCAAGCACCAATGGTGCTGGGGCTCCTTGGGTGGAAATTAACCCATTGTGGTGGGAAGGCTCTGCTAGATGCATTGCCCCATGGGGGTGATTTATTGTTCTAATGTTAGCTGGGCCCAGCCATTCACATGAAGCCAGGTTTGGGGTTTTTTTTACCTCCCAACAGAAACCCTTGTGACAATCCCTATTCCCTCAGATGAAACTCTGTGTGGGGTTGTGACCACTCAGCAGAGCAGGGCTGTGTGCCCTAGCACCCTCATTTGGGAAAGGCATCTGGGTGCTCTGCAGGGTTGTGAGTTCTGTCCAGTCCTGTGGTAGCATCAATGCAGGAGTGTTACAAAGCAGAAGTCTGACCAAAATCACCTGATTGCCTCCTTAATGAAGAGGTAAGCAGCTGGGCTGACTTGCACTGGTCATTCTCATGGTTTACTTGGTTCTTGTAGCATTATGTTGGGAGTTGCTGTGGCTGCCCCCCAAACATACCTCTGCTGCTGTGTTACTGACCATCCTTCAGCCTTCAGTGAGATGGGTGGGTTGTTGGTGTCCATGTTGAAAAACCATTTCTCTGTACTGTGTCTTGTAATTGATTGCTTAGGTGATAACATTCTGCAGATCAGACCCAAGCTACATCGCTTAGCAGCTAGTAGATGATTCAAAGTGGTGTTTCACATCTTTGTTGTTCACTCTTAACTGTGAAGAACACTGTTCCAAAATCAACCCTTGCATCTGTCTTTCAGTTTGTAACCACTCTAAGAGCCATCACTGAGTGCAAAGGAGAAAGAGATCTGCTGAAATTTGAAAGTACTTTAGGCAGCAGAGTGTGTTCTGAAGGGACTCTGGCCCTCAACAGTGTTCAATTGCATAAATCAGTGTTGGCCAGAAGTAATAACAGCTCACTTCCTAAAATGGAAGTATCCCTGTATGTGGTTCCTGGCTGAGGATTTATCGCAAGAACAAGATCAGCAGCAGACAGTAGTGACTGTGGCATGTCTTTTACCCCTGCTGGCCATGTGGTGTTCACGGGAAGGAGAGCAGCACTATCTGCTGTAGATCTGACAAGTAGCAGGGGACTTTGTACCCTATAAAATCCCCTTCATTTAACTGCAGCTGCCAGTAGATCAACTGTGATAGTGTATCTTTCTTGAAAAGATGCTGCTGTTCTCTGGGTCCAACCTCCACCAGTTAGTCTGATAGTGCTCATATCTTTCAGGAATTCCCTAGAGTTTAAATGTTTTGGGCATACTGGTTAGCACAACAAATCAAAATGGAACTTGGAAAAGTCTGTATTGGGAGTTTAACAGCAAAAGACCATTTTTCAATGGCAGAGAGCAGTTGAGTGTCCATCTGTGCAAGGACTGATAGACAACAGTGGAGGAACCCCATATATACCATGGGACTCATCCTGCAGTAATACCCCAGTGCCAGAGCTACTTTCTGCCTGGGATCCCAAGATTTCAGGTCTTTTTAATCTTAGTTTTAACTACTTTCCTCATCCTTAACCTCACTCTGAGGCTTTGGGCAATCTGGCCTACCTGAAGTTTGAGGTGCTGTTGATGTTGTGCTCTCACCATTTTTACCTCTTCTTTTTTGTTGGGTTTTTTTTTTTTTTTCTTTAGATGGCTGCAGCAGGATTGTATCATGAAGGTATTTTCAGATAATATATTCAGCCTGATCACAGTAGCTACAGACACTAGTTCCTTCCAAATGTCCTTGAAGCTAGCAGAGTTTCTTACCCACAGCTATCTATCAACTGGGCAGTCCCTGCCTTGCCAGAACTTCATTCAATGGATCTTTGCTTCCATGTTTTCCAGCACAACAACCTGGCCAAGCTGAGTAAGGAGCTGGAGGACAGAGGAGTGATGTTTAGTGTTGAGGGGCTTGGATTTCAGCTGCCCTTGCTCCATGGCAGACGTCAGCACCCTCTGAGCACTGACTGAAGGAGAGACTGGAGCTTTGAAAACAAGAAGAATTTAATGGGTTTTTCTTTTGCATAGTTTTTTGTTTGTTTGGGTTGGTTTTTTTTCAGAAATGGGAAAAACGAGAGTGAAAGCCATAGTTGTCAATAAGGTTGTGGAGCTGCCCACTTTTAATATACAACTCACAGGTCTGGAATCTGTCATGGAATCCCAGCTCGTGGGGAGTCTCTGGTCCTCCTGGGAAAGGATTCACAGGTAAGCCTCAGTATGAAACCCCTAAAAACCATGGGAATAAATGGAGTGGAGGAGTCCCCATACCTGCAGGGGTTTCAAGGCTGTGTAGATGTGCTGAGTGACATGGTTTACTGGTGACCTGGCAGTGCTGGGCTAACAGTTGGGCTTTATATTAAAGGTCTTTTCCATCCTAAATTATTCTGTGTCTCTGAGGAGGACTTTAATGAATTATAAATAACTTTACAGGACTGTTGTGCTCTGCTATGCATGTGGTAACATTGAAGCTGGGCTCAGCAAGCTTGAAGTCAATCCAAAAACTGGAGAACGCAATGGTATGAAATGGGATCTTTTGAATTGGTGGGAAGACAAGTCTGTATGTGGGGTGATATTTAGACCCACAGGGATGGTTTCCATGCATTCCAAGTACCCCCTCCACCATATTATTGTAGATGCTCATTCCCAAAGAAGCCACATCTCCCTTTCACCAGTGTAAGCTGTAGGAAACCCAGCTGCTCCCAGGGGTGCTGATCTCTGTACTTCCCAACCATGTACATCTTACTGCCTTTTACCCTCAGGCCAGTTCTCTGCTTTTTTCTCCCTCTTGGGCTGATACCTGAGTTGGGCTGTGGTTGAGTATTTGTGTCATAGGGATGCAGCAGCTCAGCTGTCATCTTGCACTCTTGAAAAAAAGGCTCTCAGCTGCGTGGCTGGTTGAATTTGCCAACCCCACCAAGGGGATAAAGCCTCCAAAAAGCCTGTTTTTGTGCAAGCCTGAACTTCTTTAAAAATTAAGCAAGCAAGCAGGAATGTCTTTGGTTCCTTCGCTCATCAACGTGGCCTTGGTAATACATCCCTGGGTGCTGGGGGTTGCCTGGTTCTTAACTGTCCATTGTGGAGAAGGAGCTTGGAGATCTTGCTCAGCATTGCACCCGTATCCTCAGGGTTTGGGGTCTTCCCTACCCCTGAGAGAGGTAAGTAGGGTGTTAAAAAAACCAACTTATTTTCTTCCATCCAGAAACTAAAGGGTGAGAGAATTCAGATTTTTAGCTTTGAATCATTTCTGAAGTGGGGTAGGGACGTGATTTCCAGCACAGCCCAGCAGCATCTGGTTACCTGCCAGCTTCATGCCCCAAGTGGCTGCCAGGAAAGTTGGGCTCTCACGCCTGGCTTTTATTCACTGTGCAATATCGCCTGGACATTCCTTCTGAAAACTGACAGGGAAAACAGCCAAATAACAAAGCTTTTGAGGACATGTTTTTCAGCCCAGCAGTCAACTCTGCTGCCTCTATGAAGCAGGAGAGGGATTTTGGTTGAGCAAAGTGCTCTGCCATCTCTTTTCATACATCAAAGTCCCCAGGAAATCAGAGGGTGCAAAGTTAAAGCTGAAGTTTTTCATGTGTTAAGGTATTACTGGATTAAGATATTACTAGAAAGAACCAAGTCTTTTTTAGGCCCAGCTTTGGGCTCTTGGTAGCTGTCTCAATAAGGTGTTTGGCTGTCCATGTAAAAAACACAAGAAACCTCATGCTGTGGGAAAGCTTTCTGCAGACAATTGTGTAAGTGAAGTAAAGGAAAAATATACTAATTGGAGGAAATTACTAGAAATTCTGCCTTGGATCAGCTGGTAGTGATCCCTGAGTTTCTGGAAAATGGCAAAGCTGAGGACTAGGTGGATTACTGGCATATATTTAGCATTTTCTGAAAAGTAGCCATGTCAGTACAGCTGCAGAGGACATCCAGTGTGGGACTGTATCAAAACTTTTTTAGCTTTGATACCCCTTGGAGATAATGAATGTGCTTTGAGTTAAAAAACCAAGACCATATGTCATTTTTGCAAATAGCTTCCCAAAAGCAGCTTGTGGCCAGAAGAATGAGACTACTGAATGAAGTAAGTGGTAGTCACCTAAATAGTGCAGAGTTCAACCTAATGTATTTTTTGCTTTTCAGATTGAAGCAGCTTGGGGCTGTCCTGGAAAAGGTCTAGTGGGAGATGTCCCTGCTCATGTCAAGGGGGGTGGAACTAAGATGATCTTTAAAGTACCTTCCAGCCCAAACCATTCTAGGATTTCCTATATTAAAAAAAAGAAAAAAAAAAAAGTTAAAAAAAAAGTATAAAGCCACCAGCTACAAATAAAAGCCCCTGAAAATACTCTACCAACAACTGGGCCTTTTTGCAAAAGTTGCTTGTGGTGTGTGGTTCCCCTCCAAAACAAACCTACTGTTTTACAGCTTTTCTTCCCCTTGCCTTGCAGATGGACCTGAAATCAGAGCTATCAATGTTGTTCTCTCCTGCCAGATGGATGACCAGCACCATGACCAGCAGTGTTTCTCTAAGGCAAATGATGGCTGAACACAGTGGACGACTCTGACTTGGAGAAAGGTAAGGTGACCTCAGTAGTGGAGGGGTTAATGTATAGACGATGCTATATAATCCCCAGTGTCAGTAGGTGGCATTCCTACTTCTTGGTCTCTACACAAATATGGCTCCATGGGAGCTGAAACCTGCAGGATTTCTGGGCTCAGAGCAGGACTGGGGTCTGGGGATGGGAAGATCTTAGTCCCGAAACCGGCTGCACTCACTGGAACTTGAACTATTGAACTGTTTCTGCTTTTTGATTCTTAGCAAGGTTGTTAAAATTAGACAAATATATATATATATATATAATGTACCCTGGGTCTAGGATAGTGACGGTAAGAGTTGGATGAGTTTTACTTTCCAACTTTTCAACACCAATTTATAATCCTAAGAAGTAGTAAAAATATTTTTCAACGCTCTCCCAAGCCCAGGACATCTGAGCACAAAAATAAACTGGCAGCAGGGGAGAGCTGGGAAAGGGGCAACCAGTCCCATTCGCGGAGCAGTACAACCGGCACCATGACCCTAATTACCACTAATTGCATGGCACAGTGGCTAGTTCATCAGGTAAAAGGTTCTTCACCAAGAAAAAGAGGTTCCCCCTTTGACACAGCGATGTGAGCTCTACAAAGGGTTCCTCTTCTCCCACTGCTCACTGCTGAATAGAGAAACAAATTATTTTATACTCACAGGCTGGTTACATTCTTGTGGACCTTGAAGTTTGATATGTAAAACTGTGTCCTGCTCACATGCCCTTCACTGCAGCCAGAGCCTGGGGGATGTGCCTGCCCCCAGACTTCATCCCGCTCTGAGCTATGGACGGTTAAGGAGATGGAAGTGCAGCCCTTGGCATCTCCTGAACCTGTGGTTTTGGCTCACTCTTCATTTCCAGCAAGCTGCTAAAAGGCCCAGCCCCTGTCTTTGAGCACAGTTCAGCAGGCAGACAAGTTCTCCTGGGTTTATCTTGCATATCTATAGGTGCCACGTGTGGTCCTGAGGAGGGAAGGGCTGCATCTGTGAAACCTGATGGTGTAATGTGGGACCATGTGCATGGCAGCAAAGCTGCTGTTTCTGCTCACTCCTAACCTAAAACTACCCTGCCACAATTTAAATGCAGTCTAATTAATCTCTGCTCTTATGCAGAGAATATTTTACTGGCTTTACATGCAGACTGGGAATATATGGGAGGAAAAACATCAGGGTCTGACCTTGATTTGGAGGCAGAAGTGGTTTTTGAAAACCCCATGAGCATGAGGAGGGCAAGACTGACCATGCTGCTCCCTGGGTTGCGGATGATGGTGCTGATCGTTAGGAGACTGAGGTTCACATTTTTAACAGGAAATAGGTGCCCTCCGACCTCAAGGTCGACATGTCTTTTTGTGTCAGCTTTCCCTGCAGCAGTTTTCAGCAGATTTCCAATTTGTTGTGTGTGTTCCTGTGGCTGGGCTCCCACCAACTCTGGGCTGACTGCAAATAGGCTGATGCTCTTGGTTGTTCATCTCCCTTCCTTGGTAGTGGGCCTGTGCTCTCACATCATGCTTCTCATTCCTTTTCTCTGTTCTTCCAAAACATCTCCACTCCCTTCTCCACATCCCCACCCTCTCATCTCTTCTCATGGGTGTCCTTGCTCTGACCTTTTGCCGCACACAGGGTTTGGCTCTTCCCAGCCCTAGAACTGGCACATCAGAGACACTTCAGGCAGTGATGACAAGCTGCTTGTGGCCCTGGGTAACAAGATGTGAGGTTAGGATGGTCCTGCCAGACCCCCAGGTGTGGGAGAAAGCTGCAAAGACAAGTGTCACTACTGGAGAAGTATGGAAAACTCCATCCCAGTAGGACTGGGTATGCCGGTAACCCCTTTTTAGGGTAAAAAAGGATCCCCATGGGTGATGTACAGGGAAGCAGCCCTCCTGCTCCACTCCAAGCTCCCCACCATGCCCCTCTTCTTCCCATGCTAGTGAGAAACAGCTTAAAATACTCTTGAACTTTGCTTGTTTTCTGCTGATTAGTGGGGCTGGGTTCACCTTCGGGGGGAAAGGATGCTTATAAAATACTACACAAATCATCCTCCCGTCTAAATCAGCTCCAAGAGGAGACCAACAAAGCAGGGTCTTTAAAACCACAGGATATTTACTTGCATCCCTTGCTGTCTGAATGCACGCAGCTATCATTGCTCACCAAGAGCCTTGCAGGCAAGAGATCCTTGTGGCATCCCCAGGGTGACCCTTGGCTGGGAACAGAGGTGACTCACAAGTGTACTAAATAGAGGCAGAGCTCAATGCATTCCTGCGGCCACCAAAGGCCTTGCAGCTTATCGGATTTTGCCCCACACTCCTCGGTCTTTCTGGGAGGTTCTTTGCAGCAGAGAAGATGCTGCCTTGGCTCAGTGCCTTGTCCTGGACACCAGCTTACTCCATGTCCATTCTGTCAGTTACTCTAGACACAAGTGAACTTGGCCTCAAGGGGTTTGTTTCTTTTTTTTGTTTCTTCTTTTTTTTCTTTTTTTTTCTGTTCCCTTTTTTTTTTTTTTTACTTTTTTGTTCTGTTTGTTTCCCATTTGTTTCCCTTTTGTTTCACTTCCCCTGTCTTTTTTTTTTTTCTCTTTTCTATTTAATTTTATATACATATTCCTTTTTCCTTTTTTTGTCTTTTAAATTTATTTTAGGTCCTTTTCTTTCCTTTTTCCTCTTGTTTTCTCTTTTCTTTCCCCTTCTTTTCCTTTTTTCTTTTCTTTCCATCTTTTCCTTTTTATCTTCTCTTTTTACTTTATTCTTTTCCATTTTTCCCCCCTCTTTTTGTTGTTTGTTTGGTTTTTTTTCTTCTTTTCTCTACCGTCCTCCCCTTTTTTCTTTATAGCCCTCCTTTTTCATCCCCTGCCTTTCCTCTCTTCCCCACCTCCAGCCCCCTGGTCAGGCTGGCAGCATCCCAGCAATGAGCTAATTGGTCCCGGATCTGCGTAGGAGGTGCTGAGGTGACACTCAGCCCAGTGCTGGCCACAGTTGGGGTCCAGCCCCAGCCCAGTGAGCCTGGGGCCACCGTGTGCTGTCAGAGCCAGGGCAGGCAGGGGCCAGATCCAGAGAGCTGAGCCCTCGTTTTACCCCTGGGAAGGGACTGGAGAAATCAGATGGGGTCTGACCTTGGGGTTCTGTTTCAACGGCTGGATGGAGGAGCACAAAAGGAAACTAGAACAGTTTTAATGAAAATAATATATACAAATCTGTACAAAACCAGTACCAGACCCAACCACCCTGATGGTAATTATGTCACTATCACTGATGCTGTGGAGTTAGCACTGGGAGAGTCCCAGACTGGACCTCGCAGAAGATGGGAGCTTTGTTCAGTAGTTGGATTCTGGAACCAGGTTCAGGAACACACCGATCAGGACTGAAGTATGGACAGAGCCCTCCTTGGTGCTCTGAGAGGAAGAACCCCTATAGAGAGGAGAAATGCCAAGAGACCCTGAACTGAGAGCCTAGCTGGGGCTAGCCCACCAGCCTCATAGACCCTCCAGATCTCAGAGCTTATATACTGGATATGACGTATATGGGATGGAAAACCTTGTTGGTCAGTTTGGAGTCACCTGTCCTGTCCGCTTCTCCCTGCAGGTGTGGTCTTTCATTTTCTGCACCCCGCATTGTGATACACAAGTTTTAGCAGTGGCCTTGGTATGCATTCCAATCCTTGCTAGTAACTAAACATAAGGTGTTATCACTGCTAGAAGCAGACACTGTCGGCAAAACACATTGCTAACTTCAGAAAGTGCAGGTAGTTAGAAAACCTGAGCTGAAAATTAAAATAACTGAACAGAATTTGTTCAGTTCTCACTCAAACCAGAACAAAGAGGTTTGCCAACATATCTGTAAGCTTTAAGCAAAGCTTCTTGAAATGTGCGTCCTTGTTTTAAAAAGTATGAATTGCACCGCTTCGAGTGAGGGGGAGATTGCCTCAGGCACAGATATAGTGATGCACTGAAACATCTCCTCAGCCTCCTTTCCTCTTGACCATCTCTTCTGCTGTACCTCTTGCTCCACAGCTTCATGACCTGCCAGCTATACTTGTCTCTGTGCAATACAAACAGAGCTCTGGTTTTATTTCAAAACACTCTAGAAAATATCATTCTCCATTGTCCCCAAGTGTTGGGAGCTCTTTGAAGGAAAGAAATTACTAGAAGGATGCCTAGAAGGTACCATCTCATTTTCTATCCAGTCATGTGCATATTCCACTTCCAGGTGTTGGATCTTCAGAGCAAATTAATGAGCAATGGAGATTTATTTGTATTTCATGCCCTCCTATATTGCGCTGCCACAGTCTTGTGATGGCATTCAATGAGAAGCTCATTTCAAGATGCTCCTTGGACACTGCAGCATCATCTTTCCAGCTCTTCTGAAGTCCACCATGGGCCTCCAGTGACATTCCTGGGGCTTTGCAGCTGGGAAATAGCAGCAACTTCCTGAGAAAGCCTGATGTCACAAGATTTTTCATCTTGATTTCCAGAGCAGTGGTCTGGATGTGCTTCAAATTTCTGACTGCTTTTTCCAAGCAAGGATGTTACTTAGGATTTTTGTCTTTTTATTCCTTTTTCTGGACTCTCCCTTCCCCAGTGCTCAGACTGTCTTGTTCAATTGGTCACCCTCAATGAACACGTCTGTGAAAATGCAGAGATTTCCTGAGAGGGTTGCAATGGAAATTCCTGAGATTTCTGGTGCAGGCAGACACATATGGAGCTGGGTCTGAGCAGGAGATGACAGCAATTTTAGGAGATGGCTTTTCTGCAGAAACAAATCCTTTCTACTTATCCTCTCCCATCTCCACTTGCAAAAGGGTTATACAACACATGGTAAAGGGTGGATAGACTCAATCAGGAGGTAGCACATTTTTATGATGCCACCCTCACCCCTTGTGCCAGCTGTTCCCATGATGCTGCTGAGGCTGGGAAACTCATCACGAGCAGCTTCTGGCATGTCTGGAGGAGCTTGGTGAGATGCACAATTGTAGCACCCCAGGGTTTCGAGGGAAGCTTTGCAAACTGTCAGGATGAGCCCCTGATTGAGGATCTGCCCCTGCATTGGGAAACCTGTCTGGGAAAAGGCTTGAGGCCACATCTACAAGGAGGGGAGCTGAGGACATGGATGCAGCACTGGTTTGGTAAATCCTGAAGCTGCCCTGGGAGAGAGTTGAGCTTAGTACTTGCAGGTACAGTCTGTCAAAGAAAATCTGCAAGAGGGGATGTTCTCCTTCCCATCTTTACGTGACTGCCAGCATTAGTCGGCCCTGCGATGGAACACAGCTGCAGGGATGGTGTACAGTACTGACCAGAGCACAGCCTGCTCTTTTGCAATGAGTTTGGCTCTGGACTGCAAACAAAAACGCTTTTTTATTCCCAAAAATACAATTAAAATAAAATGAGGCAGCCTTCCAACAGCTGCGTGTTGCAGCAGCAGAAGAAGAGGGATGGAAATGAGGTTCTGCTTTCAGTGCATGGCTTCCTAATCAAACAATGCTCAAATGCCTGTGGCCAAAACTGAGGTCTCGACCTGGGGACTTTGGATGGCGGCAGGGGGACAAACACACCAGGGGTGCCATCAAGGGATTAAAAAAACCCCTGTTGAGTGACATCTAACTTGGGGAAAAACTCCTTTTGGGGTGTTAAGCACAGATGAGCAGGTGATGGTCACTGGTTCCCGAAGCCATAGGGTGCTGCAAACCTAGTATGGGAAGGGCTCCTGTGCTCATACCCCTTCCCAAGGCAGCTGGGCTGGGCCTGTGTTGGAGTCAGATACAGCTCTGGTGGGACTGGGGAGAAAAATACAAAAAAAAAAGGTAAAGTAACCCTCAATTCAGGTTCTTTAAGGAGGGGTTTAACCCCATCCCTGAGTCCATGAAGGCAGGCACAGCACCCGGCTGCCTTGCTTGCTTCCCCACTTGCAGGGTTAAGCTGGTTTTAACACCAAGTGCTTCAAAGCTTGCACAGCTCTTTCTAAACAGCAAATCTTTTTCTCTCCCTAACAAGGCTTTTGCACTTGTCTTCTAAACCTGGCTTATCTGCCCTGTCCTACTAGGAAGTGGGGGGGGAAAAGTGCTCTTTGGGCAGCATTATGAGACTGCTATGACTTGGCCTATTTCATGTCTCCCTTGAGAGGAGAATGTGAATTCTCTGTGCCATGAGAGCTATCACATGTTTCTTGAGATGATGGCAATATACAGATACCAACTAATGCAGCTACCATGAGATCTAATGGTCCCAAGCTATACTTAGTCTATGTTACATCACTGGGTATTGAGCTGTTACTGTTCTCAGACACTGTGTGGGCTTGTCTACTTAGGCTTTGCAGGGTAATATATAGAATCACAGATTGGTTTGGGTTTGAAGAGGACTTTAGAGCTCATCTAGTCCAACCCCCATACAGTGAACAGGGTCATCTGCAACTAGACCAGGTTTTTCAGAGTCCCATCCAACCTTACCTGAAATGTTTCCAGGAATGGGACATTAACCACCTCTCTGGGCAACCTGGGCCAGTATCTTACCACCCTCAGCATCAAAAATTTCTTACTTGTCTCTGGTTTATCTAGTCTAGGAGAGCTTTTACCCATGGTCTGCTGCCCGAGGCAGAGAGACTGGGGACAAAGAGCAAGAAAGCACATAGAAAACGAGGTAGTCTTTCAGCACAGTCAGGGTTGGTGGGGATTTTGAGTAATTATTTTGGAAACGGCTTCAGGATCTGGCAACTTTCTTTCTGTGTGTCAAGCTATCAGCTTGTCTGTCCAAAATCCACCCCTGCATGACTCTGAGTACTGCCAGCTCAGGAGTCCAGGAAGCTGGACATTTCACCTGACAAGCCTTGCTAGGAACCCTGGTACCCAGGACAGGACTGAGGGATTGAGCCTGCTGGCTTTCCCAAGATCATTGGTAGCAGCCTTAAAAAAAATGAACTGGGGCTATGTGCGATGCCGTGAGAGCAGCAGGGCTGTGGGTTAATAGGATGAGTCAGGCTCATTGTATTTAGTCCTCCTGTTGCAAAATGCCTCTTTGAACCCATTGATCATCTTTGACTTTGAAAACCATTCTTACCACAAAAAGTGCCAGATTTCCAGGGAAAAAAGAAGTGTGAGCAGTGAGCAAGCGTATTTCGCTTTCCTTTCCAAATGGCACTTGATTTCAATTTTTACTTGCTAGGCAGTAAGTGATAATGCTGTCATCCGGGAATTACGTGCGCTGCCGTTAAACCATCAGTCAATCCAAGGATTGCTAAATGGCTGAGGAGGGAAGGAGCAGCGAGCCAAGCAGGGGGCCCTGGGACATGCTGGAGAAGAGCGGCTGCAGTGGTCCAGTTCCTGCTGAAGCTGGCTGTGTCATGCCCTCTGCAATATTCCAGGCAATCTAATGCAATGCTCGTTTTTTTATCATTAACCTCCACCGCAACCTCCCCATCTGCAGAATTAATCACTGCTGGAAAGCTAGACAAGGATTTAAGAAGTAACAAACTACTGATTTCATCCCCGGCAACTTCTTTTTCAGGCCTGTCAGTTCTGCTCCAGTTCACTGACCATGCTAATCTATAAACAATATATATTAATTGCATAGACAAATAATTTTTACCTTTTTTTTTTTTTTTTTTCAGAATTGACGTCTTATTTGGCCTTTTCTCACTAGGCTATCCTAAAATTGAGACACTCTGATCACAGATGAGATTCCCAGCAGCACACTGGGGTACTCTCAGCTCAGTTTTTGAAACTGGTTTTGATGGTTTTGAAAGATGAATGTTATTCCCAGGGTTTTTCCCTCCTGGTCTATGCACTGAGCTAGGAGGGCCCCAGTTTGGAAATCCCCCTTGCTTGCACTGGGCTGTGAAACCACACAGTGTGATCTCCCTTCAGCACAGCCTTCCCAAAAACTTTTCATCACTGGTGGCCAGAAGTCCCCCTTTCCTAGGAATACAAGGCAGAGCCTTTCTTTCTCCTGTGTCTCTCTTCCACTCACCTCACTTGCTCACTGTCTGGGAAACTATCCCAAAAGATGGGTGCCTTTATCCCCTGCCCTTATTCCCCCTGCACTTGCCCTTTCTCAATCCCCCTTTCCTGGAGACCACATCCATTTCTTTGATGCAGATTTTTCAATCATCTTCCCAGCTTATATCTTTATAATATCAGATTTTAATAGAGTAATATGGTGAGGTCATCACAGCCGGCAGCGGGTTTTTTGTGGCATGGTCACTATAGCAACAAAGGTCGAAACAAAACATATAGTTCACCAAAGCAAAATTTCCTGGCTGGTGGTGTTCATTTTTCTTTATGAGCTGATGCTGGAAGACAGCGGAACAGCAGCTAATGGAAACTCGAACGTCTTTCTCTCTCCCCTGTCTGCTCCTCCGTCTCCACAGCAATCGAGATAAAGGTTAGACATCTGGTTTGGATCTGCTCTGTTTAACCGAAGCAAAGACCCCACTCCTGCCGTTTCATAAATCATCCCGCAGCTGGAGTGCAGTCCCAGCTCTTAGCTGGGGCTGTTTACCCAGCCACGTCCAATTTAACCATGGGGTTTGGAGCTGCTGCACTTCCAACAAGCTGCCTGCTCACATTTTGTGGGAGCTGGACTGCAGCTCTGGGCAAGTGCAAGGACTAAGCAGTTACTGTGGGTTTAAAATTATCTCAGGATCTGAAGCCATGTGGGATGCTGGGCTTGGTGGCTGTCATGCCAGCAGCTGAGCAATCAGTTTGGTGGGTCTAGACTCTTTGGTGATATCCAATGATAGTACAAGGGGCAACAGGCACAAATTGGAACTCAAGAGGTTCCACTTCAACATAAGGAGAAACATCTTTCCTGTGAGGGTGCCAGAGCCTGGCTCAGGCTGCCCAGACAGGCTGTGGAGTCTCCTTCTCTGGAGCGTTTCCAAACCTGCCTGGACAATGTGATCCTGAGCACCTTGCTCTGGGTGACCCTGCTGGAGCAGGGGGTTTGGATGAGATGATGTCCAGTGGTCCCTGCTAATTGCAAACACTCTGTGATTCTGTGAATGATGATTGCTGGTGGTGCGCTCCCTGTGAGATGCTGCTGCCTCTGAGTGACCACCACACCTCAAAGAGCTTATGGGCATGCAGGGACTGTTACACATAGGCAGAAGGCAAATGTAAAAATGCCAACCCTTATATCTCAGTTATCTGACAATCCTTTTTTTCCAGGTTCAGCTGCTTCAAGTTTATCTACATCTTGGATACAGTCCTAATTTCTAGGAACACCCAGCATGGTAGAAGACATCCTTTCACTTAAACTCCTGACCTTGCAACATAACACTCGTAGTGCAGGCTATTGCTTTGGTGTGGCCTTGCTGGAAAATCCACTCTAACTGAAATAAGCTATGCAGGTATGTGTGTACATCTATATACTTTTAGACTGGCTTCCTTACTGGTGTAATAAACTTAATATTGGCTAATAAAACATGTCAGAGCCACTTTGCTTCTCTTTTAAAGAGGCTCTACAATAAATGCAAAGCTACAGTGTTACAAGAACCTAATCAAGCATTAAATGCTTGCCTAAATGTAAGGGTCTGTCTGCAATGTTTAACTTGTCTGTGTTCCTTGGGTTAGAAAGGATGTTAAAGATCATCTAGATCCAAACACCCTGACATGGGCAGGGACACCTCCCACTAGACCAGGTTGCTCAAAGCACCATCCAACCTGGTCTTCAACACATCCAGGGATGGGGCAGCTACAACTTCTGTGGGCAACCTCTTCCAGTGTCTCACCACCCTCGGAGTGAGGAATTTCTTCCTAATATCTAATCTAAATTTCCCCTCTCACTTTGAAACCATTACTCCTTGTCCTATCATTATGGTCCCTGATGAAGAGTCCATCCCCATCTTTTGTATAGGCCCCCTTTAAATACTAAAAGGCCACAATAAGGTCTCCCCAGAGCCTTCTCCACTCTGAACAATACCAACTCTCTCAGCCTGTTTTCATGGCAAAAACAGCTTGATCCAGCCCTTGGATCATCTTTGTGACCTAACTCTGGATCCGCTCCATCCATCACGTGTCTTGAGTTCCTCAACACAGAGTCTGTATTTCTTTTAGGATATTGCAAAGAAATGCTTTCACAAGGGGATAGGAACTGAAAAGCCCCATTAGGGGCGCAGCCCCCTCCCCTAACATGATGTGACTTGGCAACCAGGGAAATGTCAATGCATACACAGCAAGAGGCTGCTGATAAAGGGGGGTGTGATGTGGCAAGGGACCCCCAAGACCAGTGGTGCTTGGATGTTGATGCTAACCCTTGGCATCTGGGAGCCAAGCATGCTGCTCAAGTAGGGGTGGGACTTTGCTATTTTTACTCCAGGTCTGGTCCTGCAGCCACGCTGGCAGATGCGCTCCCAGCCGCAGATGACTTCCATGTGTCACCCTGCGCGGCAGCTGGCCGAGGGCCCAGGGCGTAACGTGCTTCCTTACAAGGCTCGGGAGGGGTGACCGCAATGCCCTACAACCCTAGAGATGGGAGAAAATGGGGAGGCCCTTCCCAAGCCTCCTGCTTCCCCTCCCCCCCCAACTAGCATGCTGTAAAAGCCCAGGTTGTGACTTCTCATCCCAGAACACTGCATGGTCCAATCAAAGCAGCTTTTCTGGGAAATGAAGGTGGCAAGAGGGTTGGGAAAACCTGTTCTGTGGAAGGGTGGGAGGGCAGGGGGAAGGATGATGCTGGTTGAGCATCTTCCTGCTCATTGCATTGAGGTTGGACTAGATGTCCTTGAAAGGTGCCTTCCAACCCAAAACAGTCAGTGATTCTGTGATTTGTGGGTTATTTTAACCTCACTGCAACTTTTATATCCCATAAGAGTGAAACAGGAGGTCTTGGGCATGCCCCTATGTACAGTGAAATAATTCAGAGCAGGCTGCTCTGTCCTCAGGAGCAGCCACAGCTGGGTGCAAGTCATTGAAAGAGCCAGTTATAATAAAAAATTTAAAGTTACCCATTCCCCTCTTTTTAAAATGAAGCTCTTGTGATGTGCTCAGGAGAGGGTGCCAAATAAACAGCACAGCTTCCCAAGAACAGCTGCCAGGGCTCAGCTCAGCCCCAGTTGAGCAGAGTCCCTGCCATCCCCTAATCCTGCTTGTTACTCATGAGAAGCTTTGGGAGATGGACTGCTCCATGTGCCAGGAAGGGCATAAAAAAAGGGACACCTCAAAATGCAAATCCCTATGGGACAAAGCCTAAAACAGCCCTGTGCACTTCCCTTTCCATGGTGAATCTGCAGCCCTGATCACCTGAGCAAGTCAAGGTGAGGCTTTTGGTTCCCTGTGGATCGTGTGAAGCAATGACTGGGGAATCCAAGGTGTCTGGCCAGCTTTATTTGGTCCACGTGGTGTTGTGGAAGGCAAACCATTTCTGCTGGGAAGGCTGCTTCCAAAGGCATCATGTACAACATGTGGAGTGTCTCATGTCATGGTCATAGAATCATAGAATGTTTAGGGCTGGAAGGAACTTCCAAAGGTCATCTAGTCCAGCTCCCCTGCAGGAAGCAGGGACACCCTTAACTAGACCAGGATGCTCAGAGCCTTGTCCAACCTCACCTTGAATATCTCCAAAGATGGTGATGCCTTTGCCTCCTTTCCAATATTTAATCAATGTGACCCTGTTTCCCAGTGGTGAGTTTATGCCCTCTTCCTGCTGTGGACCTGTTCTTGTTTTGTAATTCAGCTGCTTTTAGGGGGTGTTTTTGGAGGAGCAGGGAAACACACATTGTTTCTCTGAGTTTTAGCTTCTTTGGATGAGCTCAGATATGAACAGGAATTGCCTCATGTAAAAATCATCATGGCCAAGGAGACACCCAAAAATGCCATGGGGTCATTGAGCCACACAGGTTGGAAGCAACCTCCAGATGCCTCACATTTGAGGAGGTTCAACACCCTCCTCAAAGCAGGGCCAGCTGAGGCTGGGTTGCTCAGGGCCAGCTGAGTTAACATTCCTCCAAAGACAACCAAAATATCTCGGCTTCCACCTTTTATTTAAAAGTTCTTTGTATAGACTTCCTGAAAAGAATCCACAATAAAAATAAATCCCCTTCCTGCCCGCTGCCTGCCCCCACCCCCCTCCCCAAATTGCTTTTGCTTTTATAAAACACACAACATCAGAAGAACGCCGGAGGCATCCCACACCACAATGTAAAAATGTGTTAATTGAGGCCTCGGTCCCTGCAGTGCATTTGCATTCGGAAACCTTGTTTCCTTTTCCTTGCTAGTTTGGTTGGCCGCAGATGTTACAAATGCTTATGAAAGATCTAGTTTGAAATCTAATCCAGCAAAAGGAGACCAAGAAAAAAATTAAAGAGGAAAAAAAGAGAAAGAATGAAAAATTGAAGCACTTATGTATCAGAATTAGCTACTCTCTTATACAAAGGCTTCCCTGTATGCTGTTACAAAAAAGTTAAAAGCAAGCATGTAACAGTAGCAGTGAAATTATGATGATATTTTGTGTGTGTGTCTCATTTTTATAATGCCTTAAGCAGGCCAACTGCCAAAATTGGAAAGAAAGGTCATTCAGAGATGTGTTCAGAGACAACAATCATCTGCAATTAGGTAAATATTTGGTAATGTTGAAGCTATACAATAGAACCTGGACACATGTAGCCCTCAGTCCACAAACAGTTTAGCACCATATCAATAGGTTGTGCAGTAAAACACTTTCTTCAAGGTTTGCTGGGAAGTTGAAGGCATGAGATAGTACTGTGCAAGGTAGTCTATACCCTTCACTTCTATAGGGGTAAGGTGGCAACAGTTGATGCTCCTGGCTGTCTCAGAGGTATGTGTTGGCAGGCTGTTGGCTCTATGTTCCTATCACGGTCACCACGTTAGGGTTGATGTTACCTGAAAAGATTCAGTGAGGAAAGAGAAAATAAATGAGGTTATTTCTGGAAGCTGTGCAGAGTAGTGAGGGAGGGTAAATGGAGTTGCTATGGAGTCCAGAGCACCACAACCAAGCACCAGAGTGGGAATGGTTGGGACCCAAATGGCCCTCTCTCCAGTCACTCATGTGCTGCTTACCAGGAATGCAAACTTTTTCACATTCTTTCTGCGTGTTAAATCTGTTCTCGTTGCCTCCACAGCCACCGTACCAGAACCGGGCACAGCTCTTGGTCTTGGGGTCATAGTACCATTTCAGCAGAAAGTCCCTGCAGGTCCCCTCATTCTTTTCCAGCTGGCAGATGTCTGTGACTGCAAATAAAAGCAGGAGCAAGAGTCAGAAGGATCATTCCTGGGTGAAGCTTGACCTCCCTGTATGTTTGCACTGCCTGCAAGAAGGGCTGGCATGCAAGCTCAGAAAGGGCAACCACAGTATAGACTTTGTCCATCTCTTGTCACTAAATCCCATCTCTTAGTTTGCAAAGAGAAGGTCGTTCTTTGGAAGTCACCAGCCTCAGTCCACAAACACTTGGCCATGTTGCTGTCATACAGCCACAGAGCAATGTTGATCTGAAGGAAGAGCACTGCACAGCAGCAGTTGACTGCAAATCCTCTGAGTTTGCAGGGAATAAGCTGGCAGGCCTCAGAACTGAAAGAGGACTGGATGGGCTGCAAGGGAACAAGTATTTCTACCCTATTTTCACATTAAAAATGCTGGCTTCTCTCGAAAAGAGAAATTGTCTATGTGACAATGCTCCTGGACCTACACTGTCCCTAGGCATCCTGCGTCTGTTTCTGGGTGAGTGGGGAGCAAAGTAACAAAGTCCTTGGATGTGTTGAAATGAAATAGACTTTTTTTTTTTTTTTTTTTTTTAATTATGTATTGCCCTGAGCCAGGCAGAACCCCAAAATTTCTGCTATCATACTCATCACGGCACCTTGTCAGTGGTATGGCTCCAAGTTGCTGGTGTCCAGCCTTGGGCATGAGTCAAAATCACCAGTCAAACAAGTAAATCAGTAAAACAGCTGGCACTGGAAAATGAATTAGCATGAGGGGGACTCAAATGTAATCACAGAGAGCTCCCACAAATAGCTCTTTGCTGAGGATTGAGACCTCAATACTGGTGAAAAAAAATAAATCTTTATATTCATTTTTCTATGATTCTGCCTGTCCTGAGTGATAAGAAAAAGAAAATGGCCATTAATTGCAAGGTCCCGAGAGATCTTGCCAGGTCTTTGTCCCACAGGATACAGAGCCCCAACACACCCATGAATTAATATAGGAAAGAATATAAAGATATGGGGTGAATATATAAAAAGGTGCATTTGCCAGCAAGTTTCTTTGGGGCCTGATGAAAGCAAAGAGATGCTAAGCCCTTCTGAAGTTTTCACAGGAAGAAGAGAGCAGAAGATTATCTCTGAAATCCCATCTGACAATGGTGTCTGGGCAATAAGAAAGCCTCAGCAGAGGGTTTGCTTCAAAGGAAATTGTGGCTGGTGCTGGCAGCTACCCAGAGCCCAGGAAGAGGCCAGGATGCTCCTGTGATGCTCTGGGGGTGGAAGTGAAAATTCCCAGACCAGCGTCACAGACCTTGCACCCCAACCACAGGTATGTTCCCGGGTAGACCCTGCCAAACAACTAAACCCTTTCTGCCCACTCATTTTCATTGTGTTTTTCCATTTCCTTCTGCATATTAGAGTCCCCCCTGTGCCATGAGCAACTGAACAGATCACTGTGGTCAAAGAGGTCAGGCTGAAGTGGTTTGTGCTGTGGTTGTGATGGAGATTGGATGGGTTCTTTGAGCAGTGGGTTTACTATTAAGATAGGAAATGCTGGGAATATGTCCTTTCTCAGAGAGGAGACATGTCTGAAGGAATGCTCCTGCCCTGCTCTAAATGTGGCTTTTTGCATCAGTATTTCTTTCTTAATCTCTTCCTTGGAATTTGAAATTGATATTGACCTTCCAGTTCAGCTTTGCTTTTGGGGTCCTACAGCCAAAAGCTTCCTTATGCCTTTGGCAGGCTCTTTGTCTTTTTATATTCAGATTTATAGGTTTTTTTCAAAGTCCATCTCCCATCCTCCCTGCCTTCCTAAGACTGAAAGCCAGCAGATGTGAATATGAGAATGATTCTACCCCCAAATCCTGTGCATCCTTTTAGCTGTCCAAACAGTAATCAAAACATGCAGTTGATGGGAAGCTTAACACAATTTTTCTCTGTAGCACAAGGTCCAGGAAGCCCAGATTCCCCCCAACCCTTCATACCCTTTGAGAGTGGAATGAACCAGCAGGACCAGCAGATGCACAGGGAAATTCAACCACCACTTTAGAGGCAGATCTGGCTTCAGAGAAGCTGCTTAAAATTCACTTAAATTGTGAACTTCAGTTTTCCTGCCCTAATATTAACATCTCATGGGCTTGTGCCACTCTCCAGTTTCAAGGCACCATCAACCATCATTCTCGGGCTGAAGCACTGAATGGCATTTTCACTGAAACTTGCCCCCACTACCAAAAACCTCAAGCCAAGAACTGATGTAGAGCAAGAACTAGGGAGCTAAAAGATGTCTTAAGCTGTGGCTATGTCTGTCAGGTTCAAAAGAGGAGGGCGGAGACACTGTAAACCAGGGTTTTATTTCATCCCATGGAGAAAATGTGCCTGGGCTCCTCAGTTGGATTGACACTTTTGTCATGGTAAATAATTAGATAGATAGATAGATAGATAGATAGATAGATAGATAGATAGATAGATAGACAGATCCATAATTAAAGGCATTCACAGTATTCAGAAGGGATGTGGGTCTGGTGCATGGTTTTGCACCCAAAGGTTTGGGAGGCCAACCCATTTCTCAGCCATACCTAGCTCTGGTACCTGGTATGGGCTGAACCTAGAGGCCAACCCAATGGCCAGCATTTAAAAAAAACTGATCTGCATGTGAACTACCACATCTTTTTTTTTTTTTTTTTTTTCATGGTGGATTCAGTCTCTGATTTTGCAGAAAACGAAAAGAGAATCAAGTGGTGAGCGGATCAGGGCAGGCAGAGCTGCACGCGCCCCTACAGGGCCCCTCAGTTGCTTTTCTTGACTATCTGCCCAGGGCAGAATGGCGCCAAGTTCATGAAATATCACTTTAGCCTGAACAACAGTTGCTGGAAACATTACCAAGGCATGTGATGATGATCAGCAGGGGCTGGTCTATGGGATGGGGCTAGCTGAAACATCTGCCCTCTGAAGAAAAATACATCAGAGAGGCTTCCCTGCTCTGTGTGCATGAAATGCTGCTCTTGAATAAAGCCACTGGTTTCTGCACAAGGCAATGGCTCTTTGGCCATGATGCCTGTTTGCAGCCCAGAAGCAACATGTGATCTCCTTTTGCAAGCAGCTTCCACCCCAGGCATCTCCATGGCTGGTGGTGGCTTTCACCTCCCTTGCCTGCATGTTTCTGCAGGGGCACCCACAACTGGACTGCTGCCAGTGACAAAAATTCCCAACTCTGATTTAAAGAGCCTCAAAATACACCTAAGAAAATTGAAGGGGTCAGAGGGATTCTTAATTTGCCTTTTGAAACCCTATCATGCCCCTAGCAAGAATTAAAACCCTTCCATTAGGTACCAGAGCTTGCTTCTCTCCTTGGTTTCTTTCCCATCTCTGCAGAGGGTCTTGAAGCACCACTGGAAGGGGGAGGCTGCTGTGACAGACAAAGTTCCATAGGGCCTTGTGCAACCTTGTCTAGTGGGAGGTGTTCCTGCCTATGGCAGGGGGTTTGAACTAGATGATCTTCAGGGTGTATTCCAACCCAAATCATTCTATGATTCTATGATAGCAAGGCTTTGTTGGGATCAAATTCCCATCCCAACCCCTTGCTGAACCAACACAGTGTGATTGCAAGGCCTTACTTCATTCCCAGGTCTTGAAGAGGTTTGCAAGCACAACTCCTTCATCTCAGAAACTCCTGGAGATCATTGCCATTTCCCTGAGGTCTCCTGCCTCAATTTTGATTTATATCTTTTGGTCCAAAAAAGAGAACATCTGCATGCAAAAAGCATCATAGAGCAATTTTCCACCGTTTTGTTTACAGGCAGTGGAATGCTTGTGCCTCACCAAAGGCTCACCACTGAGTGGTGGCATTGGTGAGACATTCAGCAATAACATGAAACTGTTATCCCACTTTGGGATTGTGCCACACTCCTGTTCAGCCACCCTGTGCTTCTCTTGAAGTCAAGCATGTGATTTTTGCCACATAGCTGTGCCTTGAGTTCTGGTTGTGCAATCATGCCAAGTCCTTGAGTGAGAACGTGCGTGCACGGTGACTTGCTCATGCAAAGCAGATGGTAGGGCATGATCATGTCAAGGAGTAAATTGCTTGGACACATGCTATGAGATGGTCAAGGTGAAATAATGGATTTGCTTTGTTTTGTGATTATTTCTGGGGGCGGTTTACCTGACGATAGTCTTTTCTCAATGGGTGGCTGCTGCATGGCTTTCTCAGCTGCTGCTAGAGGAGGAAAAAAATGTGGGGGTTTGGTTTTTAAATGGCATTTTCTCTCTAATCCAAATATTATCAGATGATATTTGATTATTAATATGATAAAGCACAAAAGGATTAATCCCCATGTGGTACTTACATGGTTTTAAGCATTTGCTAATGCACTCGGCTTCGGCCTCAAACCTATTGGCATTACCACCACAGCCACCATACCAACCCTGGCTGCAGATCTTGTTTTTGTAGTCAAAGAACCACACAATCTGATAGTCCTTGCACTGCATGCCCATGTCAAAGTCCAGCAAGCAAGGGTCTGGCCAATCTGCATGTCAAAAGGTGCAAAGGTTAAGTGACTCTGAAAGGGTTAAAAGTTGAAAAAGCTGAGACTGAAGGTGGGGGGGGAAAAGAACGGAAAAATAGCCCAGTAGAGGACTGGTGGCATTTCCTTGGCATGCCATTTCTCCTGCCGAACACAAACCCTTCAACATAGACATCACAATCCTGATTCCTCTTGTTTGCCCACTTGCAGCAAACATCTCTGCCCAAGGATTTATGGCAGCCAATTGAAAAATTTCCAATTCACACCCTTGGGGAAGTTTCCTCCAGATTGCTGGCTGAAATAAATCCTCAGGCAGAGACATTTGCAGCAAGTGGGTCAACAAGAGGAGCTGAGGTTGCGAGGTCTGTGTTGAAGTGCAGAGACAACTTGTGGCAGACCTCAATCCCTTTGGGCAAACCTATGCAAGCCCACACACATTGTTTCCAAAGGGCTGGCACACAAGGAGTTAAGCAAAGCGATAGGGAAGCATGTCACCTGGTGGGGACAAACCAGGGGAAGGCTTCAGAGGTGAAGTCAGTAGTGGGGAGCAGGACCAAATGAGTGGGGGTGCATGGGAAGGGTGGGATGATGGGCCATGCAACAAAGGCAGGAATGAGATGGCCCCTGCCTGGCACAAATGCCTGACTCCTGTGCTGCAGCAAGCTCTGGTGGTGCCACCAGTCAGGTATGAGGTCCATGCTCATCCCTTTCAAAACCAGCAGCCAGGCCTCAAAAGTGGCTTTGCAACACTTATTGGCTGCAAGCTTTGAGTAGCAGCATCTTCCCATGCTTTCAAATCACTTGGGAAGAAAATGAGACCCAGTGCCTAATGAAAAGATTATTTTGGGATGAGTTTTGGATGTCAGGTCCATCGCTGGTGCCTGTGACAGGGCTGTGCTGCTCTCTGAAGTCTGAGAGCCATTCCTGACCCTGTTGCAATCTGGCATGTCCAGTACAGCTGAGTGTACCAGCACTGATGTAACAAGCTTGGTGTCAACAAAGCAATGAGATGACCTATTAACAGCTACCATGATCATGGGTTATTAACACATGTTTATGAGATTCACCACAGAGTAGGGGTTTCCAGCTTGCTCATTTAGGGGTTTACTCCATACACAACACTGGTGACAAACAGGGGATGGGTAGATACGCAAAACTGGAGAGAGGCCACCAATTAGCCAGATTTATGCCAATGTTTGACATTAAGTCCCCTTCAATCGCTGGCTGTTGGTCAAGCTCTTTAACAGCCAAGGAGCCAAGACCCATTCTTTGCCCCAAATGTGGAGAGAGGGGTTGAGCAGGAATCAAGTGATGTTCTGAGTCCACACCTGCATTTACACCTGCCAGGGAGTCATGAGGCACAGCTTGTTCTCCTGGAGAGCAGCCAGGGCTTGGGCCCTGGTTCATCTCCCATCCTTGCGATCAAAGCAGGACATGGTTTGAGTCTCCCCCTGAAGATCACAGGAACTTCAGGGGGCTCTGGATCAAACATGGGACAGAGACCTCAACAGAGGTGTCAGACCAGCATGGCCATCATCTAGGTCATGATCTGTTGGCTCTGGCAAAGCTCAAGACTCTCAGATCCTGAGAGCACTGAGAAAGGCCAGGTTTGGAAGCAGGCAAGAAGAAGACCATTGTAAATGGCCACGCTCTTGGTGGGGGTCTTGGCAGAGCCCCCAGCCCATCACTCGTACTCACCACTCTCAGGCCCTTCCAGCGGCTCAGTGTTGAGCATCATATTGGCCAGGGACACCTTGGGCTGTGCCGGGGTCTCTGGGGGAAAGAAACAGCAAGGTCAGCCAAAGGTACAGGGATCTGTAGCAGCACCCTTAGCATGGTCATAAACAAACTCCCTGGCCCCAGCTCCAGCACAGGGGCTGCACACCAGTTTCAGGCACTGGGTCTGGATCTGTTTATCCCAGTGCATATGTTTCATAAATGCTTGTTGAAGGCAGCTGAGGGGATGAGTAATCCATAACCACCCAACTGTGCCAGGATGGCTTTGCCTTGCCAGCTGACCTGCTCTGTGCTTGGGCTCATCCTCAGGGCCCTATTCACCCCACAGCATGGAACTGGACAAAAGCTAGACATATCTTCTCCATTGCCAATTTAGCTTTGCTCCTGGGGCCTTAGAGATAGCAGGAATAAAAAAATTAAAAAAAAAAAAAAAATAAAAGCGCATCCTCCATGGGACCCAATAGTTCATGATGGAACATAGAATTATAGAATACCAGGTTGGAGGAACCACAAGGATCACCTGTTACAACCTTTCTTGGCAAAAGCATGGTCTAGACAAGCTGGCCCTGCACCCTGTCCAATGTTAGAGACGCCACCACTTCTCTGGGGAAATTATTCCAATGGCTGATTGTCCTTGTACTCGTAGTGAAAAAAAATGTAGTGTCCTTGTAGTGAAAAGAATTCCTTTTGACTCCAACTGGAATGTCCTCAGGAATATCTTGTAACCATTTCCCCTCATCTTTTCTATGTGCCTCCTTGTAAAAAGGGGATCTTATCTTGTTTCCCTGCATCCCTCAAGGACTGTCCATGAATTGCATGCCTGTCCTTCACCACACTCCTCCCATCATAGCCTCACATCCCTCTAGGAACTATGATGTTGTTGAGGATTGTCACTGGGAGAAGAAATTCTTTGTGATTGGAAGGAGAATATGGTTCATATTGTATCACGCTTTGCATGACTGCACCCTATTGCATCATGCCCCTTCCTAGCTCAACTTGTGTCTCATTTTCCACAGGGCTGGAGGGCAGGAGGGGGCTGCAGCCACAGAAAGGGTTGAACTTGCTTTTCTTTGATGGAGGGTGTGGGTATGAAGGACAGTCCCACCCAGTGTCCAGGTCAGAGCTTGTGAGCAAATGCAGTATCACCATTGCCTACCCAATTTGTTCCCAACTGAGGTTTACTACATGGGAAATGCAGCTTCTCTGGGCATCAAGAGCTCCAACTCAGCACATGCAAATGTTCCTTCTGCACACTGATGTATTTTCTCAACATTTTTGTGGGTGCATTTATTGCTCACAAAGGTAAGAGACTTCAGACCTGATCCAAACCACTGAAGCCAATAGAAAGGCTCTCCATGGGTGCAGAAACAGACTGAAGTGCCAGAAGAAGCCAAACACAGCACTGGCAGGACCAGCATGAACTTCTACACACCACCGAGCCAAGTCACCTCTATGCCAAACTATATTTTTAAAAATTTGGCTGTGTCTTACATAGCAACTTTTGGCCATGCCAAAGGGTTTGGTGAGGTTTCCATGGCATCTGCGCACATGCATAGATTGGATCCCCAAAGGCATAAACCCTCCATTTAATATCTTTGTGGATTTTTCGCAGGGAATTATAAAGTACATGAAGAAGATTGGTGGCTATGGAAATGGCAATAGGAAAAATACTTGTTTGTTTTGCAGTCAGGCTGGAGTGAATTTACTCTGTGTTAACCCAGTTTAACTCCTATTATTAATTACAAGAATGCTGGCTGGACTCCACCAAGACCCATCAAAGCCTCTTGTATGCATAACAAGTCAAATCCCCTCTCTGGGACTGGCTTTAATTCTCCCACAAGCTGGGTTGATTTAACACCAGCAAAGTGTCAGCTCATGTTTGCCAAAGAAACACATTTGTAGCATTTCATAAACAGGTCCTGCTGCTGGTCTGGAGGGTGCCAGATGCGCAGTGACACAACCGAGCATTGCCAGGGCTGGCCTTGGTACCAAATGATAACCTTACATGTTGGTTTTGTTAACATTTTTTGTGTCATGAAAAAAATAAATTTCTTATTATATTCCTCAGGAGGTACTTACTTGTGCTGAATGTCCCTGTGTAGGTTACTTTGGGTTGGGATTTCTGGTAGCCGGTAATGACAACAATATATTTCTGGCCACTTCTAAGTCCTCGAAGGATGTGCTCAGTGCCAGTCAGGTTTTGTTTCTGCACAAGAGAGTGGTCATGCGCCAAGGTGACGGTGATATCAAAAGCATAGGTGTTGTGTTGCTCAGGGCTGGCCCAGTGCAACCTGGCACTGTTCTCGGTAACATCAGTGATCTGGATGTCGTGGGTCTTTGCTGCAATGCAAAGTCAGAAGAAATGCTAAGCAAGGACTTGAAGAGGAAAGGTCTCGAGGAAGAAGTGTCTCGGTGCTACAGGATCTCCTTCCCAGCCTACCACAAATAAATGTGTCTGCAGCCAGTTGTGGCACATGCAAACCAGGCTGTGACTTTGTTATCTCAGGTACCCAACCCAGCATACTGCAGGGAGGCTTTCTTATCATAGACTAGATTATTTACCAAGGGCTTTTTTTTTTTTTTTTTTTTTTAAATAATCTGATGCAATCTAACAAACCAAAGCCATTTTTTTTACAAGATTTACACAGCCTGAAATGTGATTCCAAGAACAACCGTAAACACATCCAGAGTGCAACAGAGTCACTGAACTCTGAAGACTGTCAAGCAAAGCCTGCTTAAGATCAAACATAAACTTAGATGGGTCAAAAAAGCTTTTGGGGGAAGGTTTTCCTGCTATATCAGAGTATTGAATGAGCCCTTTATAAATGCTGCTGGGAAGCAGCAGTGAAGTGAGAAACACACAGAAATGTTTGTTTCCCATGAGCTGATGAAATCTGTTTGCTTGTATTTATTGTTTGTTATTTAGATGTGGAATTGCATTCATTGACTGGTTAAGCATCCCTTGCACTTTGACACATGTTCTTCATTACTTGTTCAGCTAGTGCAGAACTGCCCACACCCCCTGCAAAAACATGAGAAAACTCCTTTTTGATTTGTGCTCACATGAAAGAGCTTTAGCATTCCCAAATAGGTCTCCACACTGATTCAGTGATTAACTATTAGAACTAACTGTTTATATTCGCTGATTGAGAATTCAAACAAAGGCACTGTATGAATCACCATAAATTAAGGCCACCAGCGTCCTGGCTTGGATCAGCACTCGTGGGGCCATCAGGACTAGGGCAGGGATTGTCCCCTTGTACTCAGTACTGGGGAGGTCATACCACGAATCCTGGTTTCACTTTTGTGCCCTTCACTCCTAGGAGGACATTGAGGGACTGGAATGTGTCCAGAGAAGGGCAATGAAGCTGGTGAAGGGCACAAGTCTTGTGAGGAGCCTGGAATTGTTCAGCCTAGAGAAAAGGAGGCTCAGGGGAGACCTTCTCACACTCTACAACTCCCTGGAAGGAGGCTGGAGCCAGGTGGGGGGGTTAGTCTCTTCTTCCCAGTAACAAGTGATAGTACAAAGAGGTAACGGTCTCAAGTTGCACCAGGGGAGGTTTAGGTTGGACATGAGAAAAATTTATTTTTTTTTCTCTCAGCCTCTCCTCATAAGGGGAGAGAGCTGAGGCTCTTTAGCCTGGAGAAGAGGAGACTGAGGGGGGACCTCATCAATGTCTATAAATACGTTAAAGGTGAGTGTAGGGAGAAATGGAGCCAGATTCTTCTCAATGACATCCAATGACAGGACAAGAGGCAATGGGAGTAAGTTGGAGCACAAGAGGTTTAGGGTAAACACAAGGAAAAACTTTTTCACAGTGATGGTGACAGAGCTCTGGAACAGGATGCCCAGGGAGGTTGTGGAGTCTCCTTCTCTGGAGACATTCAAGACCCACCTGATCTTTTCCTGGGTGACTTAGTCTAGGTGATCCTGCTCTGGCAGGGGGGGTTGGATTAGATGATCTTCTAAGTCCCTTCCAATCCCTAACATTCTATGATTCTGTGATTCTTCCCTGAAAAGACTGTCAAGGCCAGCCCAGGCTGCTCAGGGCAGTGGTAGAATCCCCATCCCTGGATGGATTTCAAAATGATGAAGGTGTGGTGCTGAGGGAGATGGTTTAGTGGTGACCTGGTGATCTTAAAGGTCTCTTCCTACCTAAACAATCCTATGATTCTATTAAACAGCAAAATGTAGCCAAGGGGTAATGCCACAGTAGAAACAGAAAGCTATGGTAAGAAGTGTCCTGTTGCTGTACTACTGAGGTAGGCAGCAGATGGGTTTTCCCATGTTTAGATGTCCTGCTTGTGTTTTGCACAAAATTATCAACACAAGTTGATAAACACTTAAACCTAAAATTCCAGTTTTGCACCTAAGTTTGGCCTCTTATCAACACTTCCTGTCAGAATAACCCTCTCAGTGAGGAAGAAAAGCCACAACCCAGTGTGGGACAGACAAGTGAGAGGCACTGCTCACGTGAGGAGAGCTTTTCACATACCACCTTGTCTCCTTCTGCCTCCTGCTGCGGTGGCTGTGGCACTCCCGGTGCCACGGCTGGTGGCTTTGGCGTGGGCGGCAGTGCTTGTTGTGCTCTGTGTGGTGCTGTTCATCTGGAGCATGGTGCTGGCTGTGGTCTGCTCGGTGGCTCTGGACTGGGCCGTGGTGCTGGCACTGGTGGTTGTGGTGCGGACATTGGTGCTCTCAACAGGCTTGGCACTGGCAGTGGTGGTTCTGGCACGGTTGTTGGTGCTCACCACAGGCTTGATGCTTGCACTGATGGTGGTGCTTGTGCTGAAGGTCTGGATTATGGTTGCATTGGGTGCCATGTACCTGTCAAAGCAAAAGCAGCTGATATGGCTTTTTTTTTCCCCTCTATATAAGCAGAATGTTGGAATTAGAGAGGACCTGACATAAAAACTGTTGGAAAGAACCCCACCACCAAGGTCAATAGTCTTTGTCAGCTTTAGATATGCCCACGGCCAAGCAGTGAAATGTCACTTGGGGCACAAAACTGTCTATACACCAACTTCACAGACAGAAGAGTGAATTCAGTAGACAGATCTGTATCATGCCAAATTTCAAGGAGCCCAACCTTCTAAATCCAGGATAGCTCTGTGCCAGCTATGACTGGGGCTTGGTGACATATACTTTCATTTCTGTTCAGAAACCACTAGAATACATATTCTATGATGGATCATGAATATCAGACAATCTCAGGCAGCCCAGACTCTGAAAATACTTCATTGAGTGGAAACCCCCAAATTAATATAAATTCATGAAATTCCTGACCTGCATGATGACAGCAGCATACCTCCTTCATACCCTTTACCTATATAAATATGAAATTTAAAATAAATTTAAAATTATATGTATACTTTTCTATCCTTCTCTAGTAGTATCTGTTATTTTGATGCAGCACTATAGGAACAAGTAAAATGCTGCTAATCCTGATTGTTGCTGCTTCTTTCTTTTCCCAAACAAGGATGGGAAAGTGAAAGCTTCTCCCCTAGGCACGCTGTTGGTAAACCTCATTCTTTTGCAGAAAAGCCACCACTCACACTGCTTTGTGTCCGTCATGCCCAGTGCTCTGTTTCTTGGCTTGCTGATCACTCTGTAACCACTCGCACTGTTTCCTTATCTCTGGAGAGAGGTGGAAAGGAACGTCACCTAGAGACAGAAAGGACCTGACATTAAACTCTGGTGTTGAGAGTGGTGGTTACTTACCAACAGAACATTGGATGTATTTCTTCTTGAGTTTGAAGAAAAACCTTCTCCTATTTTTCTTGTTCTGATAAAACCTATGGAATATCTCTTAATGTCTGTGATTACTGCAGTAACCTCTGCTGGGAGATTTGTTATTCCAGTTTACAAACATGAGAGCAGTAACTACAAAATACCAGAGGGTTGTATGTCTTAGTCTGTCACGTAAACAGGCACTTCCAACCAAACAGTTAATATATTTTTCAAGAGTTTTCAAGTTTCCAGGATGCCTGTAAGCAGTAAATGAAAAAAGTAAACTGAGACAACCTAAATATTTATTTCCAGGAAAGATATGTTCATGTTTGCTTCCTATTTAGTGCAAGATATTCCTGAATCAGAGGTTTGATAGCCCAGTCAGATTGGTTTTCAGGACTTTTTGGATAAAACTAGCTTTCCTAAAAAAGGCTCATTTCTTGTCCTTACTGACCAGGTCTGTTTAGGATCTCTGGCATCTGGCTCTAGCTGGAGATCCAGTCTGGGGTCTCTAGCTCAGCTGAGATGCAAAGTTGCAATGCACATTCTGCACATCCTAAGCATAGCACCAGTATTTATCCCTGGGCAAAAAATCCTGTTCATCTGGTCCTTTGGTCTGTGTAAAGCAACTCCAGACCTCAGCCTGAGACATCCAAATGCCTGCTAGACATGTTGTTTATGCTGAAGTTGGGAAGAAAGGTTTGCATGGTGTTCAAGGAGCTCAGGGGGAGTGCTACCAGGCTGCTGCAGAGGGCCAAGAGCACTAGCAGGACCAGACCCTATGGGACATGTTGCAGATATGACAAGCAAGTCAGGCAGGATTGGACTAGATCTAAGGAATAAAATTTTCACAGGGAGGGTTATGAGACACTGGCCCAGGCTACCCAGAGAGGTGGTCGATGCTCCATCCCTGAAAACATTCCAGGGGAGGTTGGATGGGGCTCTGAGCAACCTGCTCTAATTCAAATGTACCTGCTCCCTGCAGGGGGCTTGGACTAGATGGCCTTTAAAGGTCCCTTCCAACTCAAATCTTCTATTATTAGGTCAGATCCCACAGGTGAACCAATGGAAACCGAGTTAAACCAGACAAAAGTTCACTCTTGACCAACAGACTGCATGGGATGGGCTGAGGAGGTCAAAGAGAACAATCCCCAGACCTATTCAATTAGGTAGACTATAAGCACTAAGGAACATTCAAAATGCTACAGGATATGCAAAAAGATATTAATTTCAGTAGGCTCCACTGTCCAAAGAGATTGTCAGCCTAAAGCCCACCCACTCACCCAATAAGCAGGTAGACAAAACCTGTCAGATTAACCCCTCTGAGGTCACATGTGCACTCTCTGGCTGCAGGATGTTATACTTACTTCTGATAAAAGATGGCAGCAGTCTCCCAAATCGTAGTAAGGGCTCTTCATGAAGCTCTCCTGGTTTATCAACCAATTTGAAGAACACATCATTTGGCTCGCTAGCTAGGCTATAGATATCCTTGGCATTCACCTTCCTGCCAATGCCCAAGACAACAAAGAAGTACCCTTTGCATTTTGCATTCATAACAACCTTCTGCAGGTACTCAAGTTCTTGTTTATTCACCTTTCCAGTCATCATCAGAACTATAACTTTTAGATCCCGAGGGTTTGGTGAATTTTCAAAAATATGGGCCATTGTATGTTCAATTGCACTTCCTATAGCCCTTGTGCCATGAAGCTGGGTCATTTGGTTGTGAAGGTAGTTAATTATCTTCTCTTTGGATCCATAATCAGTTAGTGAAAACTCCATTTTTACTGGTGGGAAGCTTGAGTTGGTTTCGTATTCATAAGGAGCTTGCTGGAGAACTGCCACTCTTGCATGGTGCTGTGATGCTTTGGGCTCAGAGCTGATTTCCAGGTTACTTACAAGGTGGGAAATGTACTTCTTCATCTCGTTGAACTGCAAAGGGGTGGTGGATTCTGAGCTATCCATGATGAAGGCTATGTCTGTGTCTACATCTGTTGGAGCTGCCCTTCTGTCTCTAAATACAGGTCTCAGAGCACCAAAACCACAGGCAGGATCAGGGTCACACACATCTAGGAAAGAAATGCAGTAGGTTTCACCTGGAAGAACTGAAGATAACCCTCCCTCACCATTGTAAAAAACTCTTGTATTTTCCACAGACATTCACTAGTCCGTTACTTGTTACCAAAGTCATTCATCCCAAAACATGTTTAGTTATGAATTTAATATTTTTGTGCGCTCCTTTATCCAAAGATCCCTGAAGTGCTCTTTCATAAATGGCAGAAGGTCATGTTTTAAAGTGTTTGGCTATTGATATTTTGGCTGTAAAAGTGGGAACTAGCCAAAAAAGGAGCTTCTCCTTACAAAGTAGAGAATGTCTCATTGAGCCATATTCACAGTGCCAATGTTTTCTGTTCAACCTAAGAATATGAATCCCTCATCTTCTGCAGCAAAAGGACTGACTCCCAACTGGGCTTCCCTTCTGTACCACTGACAACCGACTGCTGCATGACCAGAAGGATTTGGCACTGTCTAGAGAAGAAATTGGATTCTTTACCCAGGCAAATGTGACAAGTCAAGAGCCTCCGGATAGTATCATTCAGCTGACTGCTGCTGGTTGGAAGAACAATTGCATGTCCGACTGCTGTGTTGTTGATCTGGTTAGATGCAAACAGAAGAACATGGTGTTAGTAACGCTGCTTTCTGTTATTTTCAGCTCAAAAGGCAAACCATAACTCTAAGAGATTCTGGGGTTGTTCAACCTACTCAAAAGGAGGCTTAAGGGAGACCTTGCTCTCGACAATTCCCCTCAAAAGGAGGCTGGAGCCAGGTGAGGTTTTCCTCTTCTCCCAGGTAATAAGTGACAGGACAAGAGGCAATGGCCTAAAGTTTTGCCAGGGGAGGTTTAGGTTGGACATTAGGGAAAATTTCTCTGAAAAGGTTGCCAAGCCCTGGAATAGTCTGTGCCAGGCAATGGTGAAGTCCTTATCCCTGGAGGTATTTAAAAGACATATAGATAAGGTGCTGAGGGACATGATTTAGTGGTGAACTGACAGTGCTGGCTTAATGGTTGGACTTGATGATGATCTTAAAGGTCTTTTCCAACCAGAATGATTCTACAATTCTTTGATTCTACTCAGCATGCTGCCTTTGATAGATCCCATTTGTAGGAGCCTAATGTCCCCAGTGTCAGTTACTGGGTCCAGTTTAGAGACCTAAACTCCAAGAAATGGGTCAAGCATTTGGACCAGTTCTCAACATGCTCATATGGGGTATCTTTTGTTGCTTTAAATCTCTGTACATCTACTCTCACTCTGCCAAAGCCACCATACTTCCCCCCTCCCGCCATTTGCCTCTCTGACAGACCTTTCTCACTGCGGGACTGTCTTCTGTTTCATACCGCACCTGGCACCCTAGAGCCATGGGAAACAAATTACTCATCATAACCTCACTATGTGCTATTTTTTGGATTCCTCTCCTAGTAGACATGCTGAATGAGTTTGGCCAGCAATGGTTTCTCAGTGCTAAGCACTTGAAAGACCAGTGGAAAGCAGTCACTGCCTGTAGAAGCAAGCACCATCAATCTTCACAGCAAACCAGACTGAAGTTGTGAGGAGAAAATGAAAGAATGAATGACCCCAACCTCCAGAGCTCTGCTGAGAACCATGTCCTGCCTGCTGGTGAGGAACACAGGCATTACTCCAGCATCATAGAGTTTCAGAACAGCATCGTTGAGCTGCTGAGAGGCTCTTGTCTCCCCATTGCTGAAAAAGACAGCCACCTTCCTCATAAGGAAGCCACTTCTGGCACGCTTGAAAGTATTCCTGGCCACGAAGGACATGGCGGTCTCCAGGCTGCGTGGCTTCGTAGTCAGGGTTGCCTGAAAGTTTTGGATCTGCTGGAGGAGGTTTGATTTCTTCCTAGAGTCAGCAAAGCGGATCTCTGTGGTGACCTCATTGTTGTATGTGACCAGAGCCACTCGGGCACCTCGAGGACAGTTGCTTTCAGCGATCGTTAAGTTGTTCACCACTCTGAGGACAGTTTGCTTCATCCTGTTGAAAACTTCCCTCACAACGCCCGAGGAAGTGTCAATAGCGAAGGCCAACTCAGTTGGGAACACAGGGCACTCCTTGGGACCTGCCAGAAACATGCATTGGAAACAAATAGTTGTCAGGTTGCAGGGACCATGTCCTCCGCAGGAATAAATCATTCATACCACCTCTGTGATATGAAAATACTATTCTGGAATGCAATCACACTGGGGTTTAAAGGACTGAAGGTGACTTACCATAGCAGCAAGCTGTGGAAAAAATGGGGGGGGGAGGAGAAAAGCAGTTTGGTCAGTGCCATTTATATAACATGATAGACATATAAGGGTAGAGCCAGGGAATTAGCAAAGCACTCGTGTACTCACGGCATTTGTCTTTGATGTTCCTCACAAGTGCACATTGCTTTGGAAAATAAAAGAGAGGGAGAAAGGGGGAAAAAAGAAGATACGTGACACAGCCAACAAGAGTCTTTCAAAACAAGAGAGAAATAATGTCACACTTACATCTCTGGATTCTCCTTTATCACCTTTAAGTCCCTGTTTAAAAAAATATAAATAAATATTGAGCATATGGGTACCCCATAGTTGGAATAATTATCTAACCACAGGTCATGCAGAAACTAAGGGAAGACCTGCCTGTTTTCAGCTGTATTTCCAGCAACAGAGGGAAATGTTTTCTCATGTGAGGAGTAAACCTAGCTGAGGCCAAATTGAAAAGGAATATTTATGATGCTCTAGGTTCACATGCACAGCAAGCCATATTAGATTTGGTCATGGGCTGCATCCTGTGTGAGATTATAAATGGTAAGGAGCTGAGAACTTCCTAGAAGGAGTTTTACATGGCATATTGCCATGGGTAAATCCTGGTGCCTGATAAGAGCCTGTCTCTTGACTTTTTCATCCTGCAGTGCATTGGGCTTTGAGGGCAGGTGAGTATTTAAACAGCTAGTTAGGAATTTGGAGAGACACTACCAAGACAAATAAAGAGGAATTTGCCCAACTTGAGGTGAACATGATGATGGGCATATTTCTCAACTTCAGGCACCAATAGGGACCACCACATTTCTCAGAGAAGCAATGAGAAGTCTCTCCAGGGTGGAAACCAGAGGTTCCACCAGCAATATAATGAATACTTACAGATGGTCCAGGGTATCCAACCTCTCCTTTCTGACCAGGTGTTCCAGGATCTCCTGCATTTCCCTAGAAAGAGAGAGCAAAGAAGTCCTCTCTATGAACATCTTCAGGAGGACTCCCAGGAGCATGGGTCAACATTTGGAGAAAAGATGTGTACATCTTTCATGTCTTTCTTGCAGAAGGAAAACATTGTCATGTCCAACTTACTCTGCGGCCTCTGTTTCCTTTAGGGCCGGGGTTTCCAGCACCACCACGGTCACCGGGTCCACCCTGGTTGGGGAAGAAACATAAAAAGTAGTTCTAAATCTGCATGGTTACCATGGTAATGGGTACATTGCTCGGGAAATGCACAGCTCATGGGCTTCACCGTACCTTGGGCCCTGGGTAGCCTATGAAGCCACGTTCTCCCTGAAACAACATAAAGGTTTATTCGAATATGTTTTGGAAAAGGCACCCGATTCTGCAGGCTGATGTGTAACAACTGAAGGAATTAAATGATGGAGAGAAGAGAGAGAGACTGTAAATCCATTTTGCAATTTTGTTCCTCATATGATTAATAGAAATCAAATGGCCTGGTTGCTCCTCTAAGGCTGATTTCAACTGTAGAGCTGTCAGAGATGTGGACATGTTGTTTTTGAAGTCCCACAGATGTTCATTGGTCTCTCTGGATAAAGTTTGTATCTCTCTGGACACAAACCCATTATGCTTCCTCCTTGGAGAAGCTGATTTATGTAAGCAAAAGCATGAAAAAGGCAGAAGGGAAAGGTTTGAAGAGTCATGTATTATTTTCTCACCAGGGTACACATAGGGCTGATTGTTGTCCTTGTATGTATCTGACTTCACCCAGTCTCTTCCCTTGCCCATCTGCCCTGGGGACACCAGCTTGTCCTTGGTAACTTGTTGGTAGATAGGCATGCTGAACATACACCTACCTTTCTGCCCTTAGGACCTGGGCCACCAATTCCATCTCGTCCATCATCACCCTGAAATTGGGTAGCCAAAGTCATTAACATGCAGTCATATGTGAATAGTTTAAACATCACAGAGGCATCAATAGAAAAAACCCACTGATGCCACAGGTTTTCAAGAAGCCCTTCTATTGATGAAGTGATTTCAAGGGGAAAAAAACCAACCAAACAAAACAGAAAAAGTTGGTGCCAAAACCACAAATCTGAATTAAAACCTTCCTAATATATACATATAACATGTAAAATCCAGGTGTAAATCAGCAAGGGGATCAGATTAGGAGATTAGTCAACTCCAGGGGTGTACTTACAGTTTGGTCTGACCCAAGCTCAGCCTCCCTTGTTTTGCACAAACCATTTTTACCTCAGTCAACTCCTCATTACACCAAGTAATGAGAATCAGGCCCCACAAAAGCACTCAATCCATATGTCCTTTTCATGGATTACTTTGGACTAGTTCATTAAGTCAGCTCAGGGTATCTACCCATGCCTGATGCAATGAGCTGGAACAAGACCAAGAAACTCTGGAGAGACTCTGTCCCATGGACTGATCTTTGAGATATTAAAAGGCACTTTTGAAGTGAATATCATAGAATCATTTACATTGGAAAAGCCTTTAATGATCATCAAGTCCATAAGTCACCTCCTCAAAGGGACTTAGCATAAACCTGCTGTGCTCATGCCCTATCTCATATTGTACCATGAAGGTTGCAAATCCCATAGGGAACCTAAACCCTCTGCCTTGGAGGTCTGTGGCCCATTGTCCAGCATCCTTAAAGGTGTGAGTGCATGGTCACACTTACCATTTCTCCTCGTGGGCCCTGCTGTCCATTTGGTCCTTTGGGTCCAGGGTTTCCAGGCTCGCCCTGAAAACAGGAACATCTATTAAAGCATGTGTTGAAACTCCAGGCTGAGCCTTTCCTACCCCACCAGCACTAGTTTCTTTACACAGAGCACTATGCAGCAGTCCTTGCAGCAGAGAACCATGATGGGACCTTTGTGGCCACCAATGCTACAAACTTCTTCGTCTGTAATGGGACATAGGAGAGCAATGGGACATAGGAGAGCAACCATCTCTGACCACAGGATGTTGCTTGATTTTTACAAATGCTGCAAAACTAAAAGGTCCCAGGCTCAGGGGATTTTGCCAATGTAAATGGACAGTGGAGCTGCCTTGGAAAAGAACCAGTGTGTATGAATCATTGGCCTGGAGAGATCCAGCCCAACTATCTTCCTATGTAGGCATCTGCTGAGAGTCTGCCCTGGAAAATGACTTGGGAATCTCAGTAATTCTATTACTTTTGCCTCTCTCTTCAGTGAAATGGAAGCCTAATGAAAGAACCTGAGCACAGACCTTGTTTTACTCCACACTGTACAAGCCAGTGAAAATGAGCTAATTTCACTCCAATAGGTTCATTAAGAGGTTTTAAGCTCACTTTGAGTAGGAAGCTTTTCATTGTTCTTTTAGTTGCTGGTGCACACATACCTTTCGTCCCAGGGGACCGATCCTGCCCTTGTCTCCTGGGGCTCCTGGTGGTCCACCAGCAGCCTGGAATTGAAACAGAAAGAGGCATGTTGGCAAAGTGTTGAGAAAACTTTTTGCCAAAAACTAGGGGATTTGATATCCATAGAAATGCTGTGTTAGCTACTATGGCTAATGTCTCTCAAAGAGCCTTAGGAAATTAGTAAGTCTAATTCACAGTCAGGAACTACTGAAGGACCAGGTCAGTTCAATACAAATGTCCACAGCAATTTATATTGACACTAGAGGAATTATATTGACCAGGAAGCAGGAGGGGCAAAGTCCTGTTCAGGATGGGTAATGCAAGATGTGTCTGGCTTTATGACCATGAGTCTTGCTGGGGTATGCAGCAGGAGGGAGAAATAAATGCCTGAGCCTGCCTCAGCCAGCATATGAGTTGGTCATACTCTGGATTCAGATGTTGGCACATCATGGAAGATGCCCTACAAGTCACTCATGGATGTTCTTTAATTAAGATTGCAAACCATAATGGACCAAACACTGAAGTCCTGACCACTTTATGAGTGCTTTTATCTCTTTCTCTCCTGTAACTTTTAATCAAACCTTTAGCATAAGATGAGAGGAAAATCCTACTGGAAGAGTGTATTATAAGAGAGTGAAACAGTGTTGGATCCCTGGGGGGGGTGGGGAATGGAAGTACACATCAGACGCATCTTATTAGCTCTATTGAGCTTATTGGTTCTTGCTGAGCATCACTGGGTCAATAGCTGAGAAGCAACAGAAAGGTTTACCCTGGGTCCCGGAATGCCCTGTTCTCCTCTTATGCCTGGTGTGCCAATCTGGCCGGCTGGACCCTGTGTGGGGAGAAAAGAGGCTGTGTCAATACAGGGCAGAAATGCACCAGCACAACACAAGATCACAAGGGAAAGCAAATGCTCTAGTACCCAAGAAATTATTTTCAAACACATCACAACTTGGGTGGTATGAATGTAAATAGCAGGCTTATTGTCCCAAGGAAGGACAACCAGGCCACAGCGCACTCAAAAAATACCCAAATCTAAACAGTCCTCACTTCTGACACTCTTTGAGGACATGGCTGTGATGAAATAATGCAACAGCACCATAAGGTTAGACATTTGCTTTGCTGTAAGCTCACTGACCTGTGGCCCTCTCATGCCTTGTTCTCCAGCTGGCCCTGGTTGACCAAGCGAGCCCTTAGTACCCTTGAAATGCAAAATAGGACAATGCAGGTTAGCACAGGGGGATGTGATCAACAAGATGGGGCACACAAGGAGATCTCAGGACATTTATAGTTGCACATAAAGCAGGGAAGTTGTTTGGAGCTTTTTTTTTTCATAATATGGTTGTAGCAGTGAGTGAGCACAGAACTGGTGGGGTAATTTGCCTCCTGCAAGCAATGGACATCCATCTCCTTTATTCTTTGGCCCCATTACACTGCTCCAGGAGCACATGGAGACAAAGCATCTGACCAGAGAATGCCACAAAGGAGAGGCAGCCTCAGGTGAGTGAATGGCTAGTTTTGCACCAAGTCCAACAGGGAGCATACAGGGAGAGGAGCCAGAGGAAGAGAAGGGAAATTTGGTGGAAACGAGACACAGACGAGGAAGCAAGGCTTGCATGTGTCTTCTCTGGGTCCTGTGTCTGTCTGGACAGTAGCATGGCAGGAACCCCAGGTGCTGTCCTTGTCACCACTTACCTTAACTCCAATTGGTCCCCTTCGTCCTGTCATACCCTGCACACACAGAAATGATGAGACTTGTTATACAAGTGTGTAAACACACATTACTGTTTTTAGATATGTGTATTGTTGCTTCTCTTAGTCCAAAATCACATTTGAATAGTTTAAACTACTAGGGAGAGAGGGAAGGAGAGAGAAATCAGGACAGACAGTTCTCTTAAATCAAACCTTGGCTCATTTTCTCCCACCTCATGTTCCTCAGCCCTCCAACCACATAGGTGAGTGCCATGTGCCCCAAGGGACAGGTGGCAGCAGGGAACACATCCCCAGATGTCCCAGCTACAGTTTGGGTTTTGCCTTTTAAGAACCAGCAGCCAAATATAGATGTGTATCACAGACAAGTGGGAGTTGAAAGAGACCTCTGGAGATCATCTTACCCAACACATTGCTAAAGCAGGGTCACCCAGAAGAGGGTGCCCAGGATCATGTGCAGGTGGGTTTGGAATCTCTTCAGAGAGAGAGACTCCACAGCCACTCTGGGCTGCCTGGTCCAGTAAGCATTGAGAAGATTCCCTCTGAGTCTTCTCCAGGCTAAACAGCCCCAGGGCTCAGCCTTTCTTCATCACAGATATGGGCATGTCCCCTCAGTCTCTTCATAGTTCATGCTGGATTCTCTCCACTAATTCCTTGTCTCTCTTAAACTGGGGAGCCCAGAACTGAACCCAATACTCCAGTTGTGGCCTCACGAGGACAGAGGAGAGGGAAAGGAGAACCTCTCCCAACCTGCTGGCCATATTCTTCTTGATGTACCCCAAGATGCCATTGGCCTTCTAGCCACAAAATTGTTGGCTCATAACAGAGTAAAGCTGGTGTGGCTCCACTGATCTGAGCACTGAGTTACTTGCATGGGAATAAATTTAGGATTAGATGTTTAAAGTCTATAACAACAAGCCAGCAAACCACCAGAAACTATACTTTTGAGTTGTTAGGGTTTTTTTTTTCTTTTTTAATTTGAACTCAATGTTGTGAAACAAGGGAAGGCAGGAGGGGAAAAGTTATCATCAATCTAAGCTCAGGCCCCCCTTGACAGTGGGTCTAGCAGCTCACCTTCCTCCCAACTCCACCATCTTGGCCATCCAGGCCCACTGGTCCTGGCTCTCCCTAGGAGAAAAGCAAAACACAAGTGAGAGTCCTCTGAGATGAGCAGGCACTGGAAATATAGTTCATTTCTCAAAAAATGAGTCCTTTCATGCTCTCATACAAGTTACTCAATATTCCCACATCCATGGAAATCCTTCCAGCAACTCATGGAGACTCTTCATCAAGTTCCTGATCTAGCACAAGCTGACATTCCCATTTTTTGAAATGTCTTCTGACATTTTAAGATGCATTTGTATTATGAGCTGATATGAAAACAAATGGGGCTTGAAATTATCCAAGAAGCATGTGAGTGGTTTTTTTTAATTTTTTGTTTGTTTTTGTTTGTTGGTTGTGCTTGTTTGTTTAATTGGTTTTGGTTGTTTGGTTGTTTTTTTAAAAACTTTCAAATGAATCAGGACATTTGAATTTGGTATCATCTAAACAGTTCTCTGCTTTTGGATATGACCCACAAGAAATATATGAGGTTAATTTCCAAGTACAAAGTTTTTTTCCGTGACAATATCCCAAAGGTATTGTAAAATAATAATAATAATAATAATTTTAAAAGCACTTTTTACACAAAACATCTTCTCAACTGACATCTGAGCAGAGAAAGTTTTGGTTGCATACCAACAGTGTTTTCTAGAGGAAAAATATTCCATCTGACAAGGCATGATGAGTTTAAGAACTCTTTTCTGTCCCGTCCTATTGTAAAAAACAAAAAACAACAAAAGACAACAAATAAACTTTACCATTGGTCCAATTTCACCCTTTTGGCCTCTGGTTCCCCGTTGAGTATTATCAACTCCTGAATCTCCCTGAAAGCAAAAGATTGATGAGAAACGTCTGTGTAAGTGGGACATGGAAGGCCCTAAACTGCTCTACCATAGCTCAGAATCAACATTTCTTTTATTTCTTCTATTTTTATTTTTTCCTTTGACTTAATTAGATGAAGTGTTATTAACGTTTTCAGACAGACACAGCTTTTAAACTAATAAATAATAATAGTGAAGAAGAGGAGGAAAGGGAATTTTATTATGCTGGAACAATGATTGACAGGTTGGTATCAAGTGGCATGTGTTACCCACATGTCATCTCTGAGTCCTTGCTGGACCTGACAGTCAAGAATAATTTAATAATAAAAATAATAAATAATAATAGTAAGCCTGAGTGCAAGCTTGCTGATGACCCCCAGGATGGGTGGAAAGTGGGTGGAACATTGAGAAGTTGCCTTAACAATATTTACCGGATCTCCGCGGAGCCCACGGTCACCTCGCTCTCCTCGTTCACCTTTAACGCCCTTATCACCCTGTGGGAAGAGATGGAGAATTTGCAAGAGCAGCCCTTGTCTGTTGAAAGCATCTCTGTTGCCACACACCTCAGTCCAGAGGATGGGAGCAGGATGTCTTTATACCTTCCCCTGTCTCAAATCCACCTTTTCACTGTCATTCAGCCCCATCGTAAATGTGATTTAATGTAAACTTACCCTCCTGCCAGAATATCCTTTCTCTCCAGAGGAGCCGGGCAAACCCTTGTCTCCCTAAAACAGAGAAATATTTTTCAGAATATCTGTTGCTTTCACATAATTTCTTAGTATCTTGTTATGAAGCAAATAAAATGACTGACCTCTTCACCATCAATGCCGTCCAGACCCATTTCTCCCAGTTCACCCTGCAGAAGAGGCAAGGGGCAAAAACTCACTGAGGGAAAGGGGATTGGAGAGGGGTATACCAACGTGTCCATAGGCTCGCTACCATGGCATGAGGAAATAGCTTCATACCTTTTCTCCTGGGAATCCCCGAGAACCCTAAAGAGATCAGAAAAGTAAGTTACTCCACTTTTGCCCAGGTCTTTGCCATGGGAAGCAGTGGGGAAAAGGGTCTTGCTTGGTGGCAGAGGCAGGACTTGCTGCACCAGGGTTTGTCTGTCCCTTATTTCTCTTATGTCTATCTTCTTCTTCAGCTGCCTCCTCAACACTCACGCCAAGATAAAATATGTGCCTTGTGGGGTTCATACAGCTCATCCAATAAAATACCTTACTCCTTAGTCACAGCTCTTTCTTCACTGACTTTCTTTTCTCCCTGTACCCATTTTCATATGAATCCAGATCCAGTACTGGTCCCTTTGTCCAAGGCTTAATGGCTTTTTAAAGAGACTCGGTATCTCATCTGCAACAAAAGGTCTTGGCCCAAGCACTCCTCTGCTCCCTGACAGAGGCCCCTAAGGTCAGAGCAAATGGTAGGAAACATCCCCTTAAATATAGCTCTTTCCCCAAAATATTTCACCACTTTTTCCAGCTTGTGGCCCAGATGCTGTCCTGAACCATTTGCTCAAGGTTCCTCTTCAAAGCAGCAGCCATGCGTCACATTTCTCCCTGTTTCTCAACAGCAGATTTCCATCCACACATTGTTCCACCCTGGGCCAAGACATGCACACACCACTTCTTGGCGTCAAGAGCAGATCAGTCTCTTCAGACCTTTCCCTGTCTTTCAAACTGCAGAAAATAAATTGTCCTTGTCTGCAGATCGAACCTGGGTCCCTGGGCTGCCCTTTCACTCTACATAGCAACGCTAAAGCCGTGACACCTGCTAAAAGCCTTGGTGCTTGGCCAGATGGGGACCACTATTCAGGTGAACTTGGCAGATGTTGCGTGACATCCTAAAGTAGCAGAAGTTGCCCTCAGGTGAGATCCCACCACCTGGACTCTGGGTCTGCTCAGTGCAGTATCCTTCCATACGTACCTTGGTTCCTCTGTGCCCAGGGCATCCCTGGAAACCCTGTGTCCCATTTACACCTGGTGGTCCACGCTCACCCTGTTACGTGGAGGAGAAAATGGAATGGTAAGGATTTGTCCAATAAGCACATTTCTTCAGCTAGCAGAATGAATCAGCAAGTGCAGAAGGTGGCTTGGAAGCACAAGAGAAAATGGAGCATCAGGTTTTGAAAGACTAATGCCCAGCCACACCACCATCTCCTTCCCACAACCTTCCTCCTGTAGAGATCAACCACAAGTCTTCATCTCCAAGTCTGAAGCACCCTTCCCAAACTGTCAACTATGAATGATCTTTACAACAACTTCTTCAAAACCATAATGACAAGACAAAACCCTCAGAACTCTGCATAGATATCTAATCCCATCCTGACCTTAAAGTCCCAGGAAAATATTTAATCTCACGCAATATCTGACAGCTGCAGCTGGCCTGTGCTGTTGGAAAATCAATGAGCACCACCAACCCCCTTAACCTCAGCTTCACCTCCCAGGAGTGATGCATGAGGAGTTGTTTATTCCAGGGGTGGGGTGATGCAGCGTTCATTAAGTAAGAGTTTGGATGAATTGGTGCTAGTAAGAAGTCATGGGATTCATGTTGTCAGCCACTGTTATGGAAAGAAACACCCCTTCTTGGTCACATTCTTGGTCTAACTCAAATATTTCAGCTGCATTTGGTACAGATAACTTTGGCATAGGCTGCAGCTTTAATGAAGTTGCAGATATATCACATTCACAATCACCTCACAGGAGTTTTGGGCCAGCTGCCTTGGAGGAATAACATAGACCTGGGTCATAAAAATAATGGAGGTATTCCCCCCATATCATGCCTTCTCCAGCTCTCAAGAAGTTCCTTACTGACCATCTTCCAGGAGCAGCTGAGACCAGCAACTCAGGCCATCAGGTGGGGGAAACACAAAGCTCTGCTTGCTCTCTTGTCTAATCCACAACCCCAGCAGAAAATATTTAATGAAATATCCTCCAAACACTTCACTATGGTGAGGTCCTTTATTTGAGCAGTACCATGCAGAGCAGGGGCAACCACTCACCGGTCCTCCTTCATCACCAGGGTAGCCTCCGTAACCAAGATCACCTATGGCACCCTAGAAGATAACAGACAGGATTCTTAATTTCTTTCATAGTTCTGTGATGTCCTTCTAAATTGATAGATTTCCCTAGATCTATGCAAAGTAGCTGCTTGGTCATCTGTGTAGACAAGCTAATGAGGGAAACCATCTCCTTTTGACACCCCTAAATTGTTCTACAAGACACAAAACCCCCTTCCTCCAGCCACTCGTCCCTGCCCTCTTTGTTGCTTTACAACTCAGAGGGTGGGATGGAAGGGAAGAAGAAGAGCTCTCAACCACTGTGCATGGTCCAGGGCCACTTTCAGAATAGTAGGGTAAGTCAAGGTGACCTCCCCATTAGCATCACCCATTATAACATATGCAGCCTGCACATCAACCACCCATCACCACCATGGTGACACTGACCTTTCACAGGGACCCTTCATCTCCAGAAAAAGTGACCTACCTTTGGTCCTATGGGACCTGGTACACCTCTGTCACCTCTCTGCCCTGAGCACTTGCATGGGACCTTGCAGCATGTCCTCTCAGCAATGTTGTCCTGCAGCAAAATGCACATGATCAATAGGAAGGTGTTAGAGAAGTGGCAGACCCCCAACGTTGTAACTCCTGCAAGCTCTCACATCTATGCCAATTGCTCCTGTGCCAAGCATGACATTGATCCAGCAGCATTTTGGGGTCTGTTTGCCTTGAAACACCCACAAGAGCAGGAGAAGGAGGTGTGTGTTGGCAGGCTGGTTAGGTTGCATGGTTAGCAAGCAGCAGTCAATGCTATCTTTAGGACATCAGATTCAAGGGAACTATGTGGGGCAGAATTTGTAGACAACATTTAGTAGGTCAGTCCCCTGAGTGGTGCCAGCCACTGTTGGAGCAATCTCCAACAGAACAAATCTGGGCTGAGGAACAGACCACGAGAAAGTCATTGCAGTGAGTAGCTCACCAGTCACCTGCAGGCTGAGAACAATTTGCAAATACACAGCAAAAGAGGAAAAAGGAAAAAGAAAAAAAAAAAACCACCAAAACAAGATAGGGATTCAGAGAAATTTCAGCCTGGTTTTGCATCATCTAATAGGAAAAAAAAAATCATCACTTTCTTTGCCAAGTACATTGCTGGCAACAAATTATTCCTGCCAGCTTTGCACATTTACATTTTGGAAAGATTTTTCTAGGCAATTGGATGACTTGGGGACCAGCTGAAGACTAGCTCTTATCCCAAACAACAAGGTTCACTCCCCCTTCAGATTTGCAAGGAAGCAAGGTTACCACAGGGACCAGTGGTCCACTCTTATTACAGCTACTGGAAAAGTTGCTTAATAATGCTGGTACTAGATGTAAAGGTGGGAGAAACTGGACATAACTGATAGAAAATAAACTCAATGAACACAAGAGGAACTACCTCCATGGGAGGAAAATAAATCTGTGAAGAAGAGAGGAGGGCTACATCTGTTAAATGCATGTCTGAAATACAGGCTCTCGGGGAAAGAAACCTAGAAAGCAGAGCTTCTGCAAGAGTTTTAGCACTGATGAGGCATGACACTGCATTACCCATCAGGTTAAAAACCACAGGAGTATAAATCTATGTAGAGGGTGTGGTTTGTTTGGCACAACAGCTTTTGATGGCATCTTATTCCACCCCATTTGACCTAGTCCCATGTGCTGTAGGCTGGAGTAAGGACATCTCCAGGAGTGGTATGATCCCAGGCAGCACCATGATCTGCTTTTCACCTTATTTGCTGAGGAATCTGTTAAAAAGAGCTGAGGTGAGGTAGGGAGTGGAGAGGACCAGAGACAAGAGGGTGTAATTGAGCCATGGTTCAGCCCCACAGGATATCCAGCCATTGGCTTTGCTGCATCATTACAGGGCAGTGCTGTCTGTGCCAAGTTACTTACGAGTTGCTCTGCCAGCTCAAAATCCAAGTCCAGCAGATTAACTCTGAGAGGTCTGTTGTAGGTGAACCCACGGCCAAACTCCAGCTGCATCACTTTGTCAAAATTGCTCACTCGGTCTAGCCCAACGAAGATGAGAGCGTTGACACCTGAGAAGGTGAGTGGGAAGCAGAAGGGGTTGTGTGATGGGGCAAGGGGCTCTGCAGAGCCTATACATCCTCCCATCTTCTCATTATCCAACTCCTTGATGGCAAATGAAGCTTATTCAATGAAAAAGTACCTTCAAGAGCATTCAGTGCAAGTTATCCACACACTTAGGGTTAGTAGGCAGCTAAATATCACAAGAAGGCAATAAAGAGCATCAAGTGCATGTAGAAATGCTGAAATCATTATTCATTACTATCAAAATAATGGATATTCATTACTATCAAGTTTGTGAATTCATGAGAAGTGGTGGTAAAATGGGTCACATGTTAATATGGTCTATAATCACTGCCTTGAGGAGTAAAGGAGTTACCTTCTGTATGCAGCGCAGATGAAGCAGCCTCCAACTGATCTATCGAGTCATCTGCACCATCAGTAAAATGGATTATGACCTAGGAGAGAAATAAATTGTTGTCAGGATCCTGAAAGTTTCAGGTATGAAACACAATCCATGCGCAACCTGAAGGACCCTCTTCCAAGCAATGCTTCATCTGAGAGGAGATGGAGAAACTGTTCCAGGCCATGAAGCTTTGCATTTCTGTGCACTGTATCATGAATTCTGCATATACACATCATTGATAATGTCCATCATATCTGGAAAGCAATAGTTTGCAGTTAAACTGTGCTCATAGGTACTGGCTGCAGCAATTGTCAGGAGAGAATCTTGACAGTGCAGGGAGAGTGCAGAAACCAAGTAGGGCTTAAGTGACCAAATTTATTTGTTTATTTTAAATTTATTATTAATCTACTGTTGTTTTGCCAACTAAAATACATCATGTCAGCTTTCCTGGCTAGCATGACCCCTGTGACATTGATTTTGACTCACCTTGGTGCTGCCAGAGGGTGAGGATCTGAATTTGTTCCCATAGGACCTCAGTGTATCTGCTGTGAGGAAATAGGGTCCGCGGGTGCGCATGCCTTGAAACCTCTCAAAGAGCTCAGGCTGGTACTCAGAGAAGTCCAGTCCATCCACAGATCCTCCCTGAGACTGTGCCATGATAGCTACCCTGACATTGGGTGCCTGGCTGCCAGTGCAGCTGATCCTCTGCATCTGTGTGATTCTGTTCAGCACAGATTCGACTCTGGACTCCAGACCTCTCTGGGAATTGAATATATTTTGGCCGGGCCCAACATCTGTGACATCAAACCCAAGTATCACATCTAAGTCGCAATCTGAAAGGGGAAATACAAACGGAGAAGTCACCATGGAGCAACACAATGGTTTCTCAGCTAATGACTTTCCTAATTATTCTGTTGGTGGTTAGAAAAGACATTCTTTACATCAGGAGCTGCCACCATCTGATTCAGAAGTGTCTTCTACTTCCTTTCATTGTAGCCATGATAACCTGGAAAAATCTGCATTTTATTGATTTTTTTTCCCACAGTTGTTGCTTATCACTGGGAGAAGCTGAATAAACCAAATCAAATAGATATTTGGATTTTCTTCATGCAGACAAGACTGCTGCTATCTCTTCACTGTGTGAAAACCTGTCAGTACTTGTATGGATGTCCTTGCATCTTCTGCTTGTGCTTGAAGCAACTGTTGTGGGGATGTAGAGGGAGGTGACAACCAGGTGACTGATCTCAAGTCCCTGAAAGGCAGAGCTAGAATTTATATAGGAATTAGGGAAGAAAGAGCCATGAAATTGCTCAGCCTGAGCTAGCAAGGTGATGCACATCTGCCTTTCTGCAGTATTATGTAGTCTGGTCTTTGAGCCATCTCCAGAGCATGAGGAAATCAGACTACTGGATGTCTTTTGTCTGGATTTGACACCTCCTGCACCTACGCAGGCTTTCAAAGAGGTAGCTGTTTGAATTTTCTTTGCTATTAATCACACTGGTACTGCACTCAGGAAGCACTCCTGGTTACCACCAGCAGCAGTCTGCTTTTCCCTGTGCTGTTTTCCACCTTGTCAGGAGCTGCTGTGCCTCTCCACCTTCTCCAGAAGTTCAGGAGGAACCTCTGCTCAAAAGCCAGATGGCCGAGCTGTGGTCAGTTGTGCTGGGATTAGGACTTGCCATAGTATAGTAAGTTAAACCAGCTGCTGGGAATCTGGTCCAACAGCAATATCAGCTTGCTTACTCACCCCAGTTCCTCTATCTTGGCATCTGAAGTAATCAAATCATGGGATTCCTTAAGGCTATTTGACCTTCGGCTATAACTACTCATACCCTGGCTTCTTCTCTTAGAGATCAAGTAGGCACCCTGAATGACCAGGCAAGAGAAATTCTGATTTCCAGGACAATTGGTTTTTTATAAACACAGTGAGCAAAACAAGAACCATCACTTTTTATTTTGGCACTAAATAGGTTGGACTACTGTGTCCCTATGCATGTGGGGAGGAAGTCAGTGAGACTTTGCCCAAAGGCATCTAAATAAGGAGCCCCTCCAATGTGGTGGTAGGAGACCATTGGTTTAGTACTTGATTGTCATATGTTAAATTATTCCACCATGATGGCCCCCTCTTGGTGATGGTACACCAGTCGTTCAAGTTTGTAAAGGTTTGCGACCTACATCTACCCTCACAGAGAAAGTCTGAGTCCATGCTGCAACTCAGGCTATAGGCAAGGCACAAGAGCCAGCTGGACAAGGTCATCAAAGCCACCCTTGGCAATGATGTGAGAACATTGTGAAAGGATTGCAGTTACCTCTTGTGACATCTGCTGCTGCTGGGCACAATTTCTCCTTCATAGCTGCTTCCAGTGTAACCAGGACCTGTTCATTCAGCTCAGACAGCTCCTGAGCTGTGGCTGCTCTGAAACTTGTGGCACTCTCGCTGGACAGCCTGCTGACTTCCTTCAAGTCAATGTTTTTCACACCAACTGCAAATACCTTGATGCCTTTCTGCACAATTTCCAAGGAGGAACTCGGCCCATCATCTGAGGACTTCCCACCTGTGATGATGAAGGCAATCTGGGGCACCCTTTGGTCGATTCGGCTGCCAGCCTCCTTCACAAAGTGTTTTGCTTGGATATGCTTGATGGCTGCACCAGTGTTTGCCGTTACGCCTCCTTTGTAGATGACTTTGTTGATGGCATCTAAAATCTCTGGTTTGGTGGAATAGTCCTTGAGGAAAAACTCATCTGTGACATCCGAGTTGTACTGGGCCAGTCCTACCTGGATAGAGTCACCATCCCTATAAATGGCATCTACCACGGAGTAGACAAATTGGAGAACTTCTTGGAAGTTCTCTCTCCCCAGATTGATGGAGCCATCCAGCAAAAACACAATGTCAGCCTGCTTTTTACCTCCTGAAAGATTACAAAGAAAACACTGTTATTAATAATGAATTGTGGCAACTCAAATATTTAAGATGCTGTGTGAAGCAGTGTTCTTCTCTCTACCTTCTTACTTTCATCAGTCTTTGTCATGATGTTGCATCCCAGCCAAAACTAGGATTTTTCTGTACAGAAGGAAATGTTCTATACAACACTTACTACATTTTTAATAACATGGCTTGTTCCTGTGATAGACACCTTCATCCCATTGCATATTTGATTCTATTCTTATACTCAACAAAATTTTCTTCGAAATCTTCTTTAAACAAATGCAAATAAAGGGTTGGGAAACAAAAAGTGTTATTATGGAATAATTTTCACACTATACAATTTCTATCTGTGCTCTCTACAGAAAAGTCTAAAGGATCAGTAGCAGTCTTACCAGGTCCTAAAATGTCAGGGATTTCTGTTGTAGGGATTGGAAGCTCTTCAAGAATACTCTGCACATTCTTTTCTAAAGTTTGGAGTCCTGTGAAGTCCTGTACCACAAACACACGTTCAGGATCATTGGTAATGACCTGCAACTGGTTTCTGTCCACATTCATGGCTCCAACACCCAGAGGTTTAATGCTTGTTGAAGTGATCACAGTAGCTGGCCTGTTCACATCATCTTGGGACCGGTCTCCAAGGATGACAACTAGGTGCTGGGGCACTCCATCTTCTATTCTGCTTCCTGCAGACTTAATGAAATAGTTCTTCACCACATAGTCCAGGGCTTTGCCAGCATTCACAGGGGATCCTCCTCTATGTCTCAAGCGGCGGATGGCTTGCAGAACGGCATTTTTGGACTTGTGTGTCTTCAGGTAGAACTCAGGGAAAACATTATTGCTGAACTGCACGATGCCAATTCTCACTTTGTCTGGCCCAACTTCCAGCTGCTGAACAATTCTGATGATGAAATCCCGAATGTGAGCAAGCCCATCAGACTTAACACTGTCAGAACTGTCAATGAGAAAGACTATGTCCTTCTCATCACCAGAAATATCTGCAGAGATGCAAGAAAAAAGGAAATTATTTGTGTGCCAAGTCTTTGCTTAACCTTTCTTTGTCAGAGGATTTCTGTGCTATCTGCTCTAGCATGATGTAAAACCATGCAGTGTATTTTAGCCAGTTTTAGGAAATGTGCTCTTCAATAGGGCTTACGTACAAGTGTTTTCACAGTCTGCCTAATATTAAAAGCATGCATTACTCAGAGCCTTTTCATTCATTAATGCTCTTATTTGCATTTAATTATGTTTCCTGCTTCATTTTGCCTCAGATTTGTGTCTCTTTCCAAGGGAGCTGCCAGGTGGGAGCAGGCAATTGTACACATCATGGTGTTTAGCTTTAAAATCAAAATAGCTGATTTATTTTGGTATTTGATATGAAAATCTCAAGTTATAATGTATTTAGGTACTTGAGTCAAATTTCCACGTATCTAAAAGTTTCTTTCTAAAACTGCACCTATACTATACCATTGCTTTTTACCAAGGAAGACCTTGGTTTATACAGAAGGGGTGGAAAGTTATTTTCATATTTCATCAGCATTTACTTGGATAGCAACCCAAAGGCATCCAGTGTCAACAGAGCCTTACCTACAGGGGGTCGCACATCTCCAAGCAGCCGTCTGATTTGGTCCCCAGTCAGAGTTTCAATAGGAGTCAGCAACTTCTGCTCAAGGCTGGGCAGTTCTTGGAAGCTAGAGACTTGGAATACGTAATCAGGAGTAAGGGAAATCTGTACCATCTCCTCAGGATCCACATTCTTTGCTACCACCATAGGTGCCACCCCAACTTGTTTGACTTGAAGTGATGGGTACTCTAAGTCATCATCAGACTTGCGGGAGGAGAGGACAATCAAAAACTGGGGGACGCCCTCCTCTATGCGGCTCCCAGAGGGACGGGTGAAGATGGTCTTTGCCACAAACTCAAGGGCCTCCCCCACATTCACCTGCTGGCCACCCCGTGACCGCAGCTGTCTCACGGCAGTCTGCACCTCATCCTTGGTGGAGTGGGTGTTAAGCAGGAACTCCACATGGGGATGCTCACTGAACTGGACAACTGAAATCCTAGTGGTGTCAAAGCCCACATCCAGGTTGCTCACTATCCTCTCAATGAGATCACGGATGAGGTAGAACTCCTGGGCAGCATAGCGGGAGCCATCAACCATGAACACAACGTCCCTCTTCACACCCGCTGCAGGAAAGAAGGCAGCAGTCAGAAGATGCATCAGGAATTGCTTATGAAGATCAAAAAAGCTCATAATCTACATCACTGGCCCATGTCTTTGGCCATAGGGAGGATGCTCGTTTTTTTCTTTGCATGTGATATCTCCTGGAAGGCCCAGGAGGGCCAGGAGGAACCTTCTTGGTTCAAACTGGAGACAGGACTAATCTGCTAGGCATATCCCCTGGCAATGCAAGAACAGCAACTTCCAGACCAAAGGAAGCAAGAGGGAGCAGGGGAAACCTGTAACAGTAATATCTGGTAGGATTTCCAACCAAGGAAACATAGCCTGGTGATGCTCCTTACTCAGGGCAGGTTCCCAGACAACCCAGGATTGTTTTATACTCAGTACCACCCCTCTTTCTTTGAATTTGTTCTCTAGGAAAGAATCTATCCTAGTAACTTTTCAGCTTTTGCCTTTCCAGGATGACTTTTTGCCTCCTAATATAATATTTTTGCAGTGATAATTCAGGTCAGAGCCTGAATTATCACTGAATATCACACTGATAAATGGGGATGGAGTAAAGAAATCTAGCTCTGAATGGATGGAAAGATAAGGTAGGACGATGGACTCCAAAAGGATTGATCTGGGGTGGGTACCCTTCATCCCAGGCATATGCTGGCTGGATTTCATTCCAAGCAAGACCAGAAATGGAAGACCTGATTGTTTTCCTGATGCCAGCTTCCAGTTTCCCTTCCCCCAGTGAATGAACGTGGTGAATATAAGACACATCAGCAGGTCTTACATACAGCAGAAAAGCTGACCTTGACTTATAGTGGTATGAAGGTGTCCCTGTAGCATCTAAACGACGCAACTTCCATTCCAGAAGGAATAGCATGGACTTAAAGTCCATCAGCGTAAAATGAGATTAAGGTCATGGCATTCACGTTGTGGGTCTTCCATGGGGATGTAACATGGACCACCTTGAGAGACTGGGCTTAATTACACAGCTCCTACCAACCCTGAGCACATCAACAGTGAGACCAAGATGTACTTGGAGTCTTAGACGTGACCATTTTTGCTTTTCTCAGTTTGTGTTGCAACCATGATGTTACTAAACATCATATTTTGCCGCTGGCTCTTGGTGCAGACACAAACATCTTCTCACCTGGGCTGGGTGATGCAAAAACCAGATCAGGGGCAAGTGACTCTATCTCTTTCTTGGTCAGACGGATGACTCTGTTTGAGACGACCTGCTGCACTGTATCCAGCTGGCTGAAGTCAGGCACAGAGATAGCAAAATCTGGGAGGAAGGAAATCGTCTGCAGCTCTGTGAGGTCAGCATTTCCAATCCCAATGCCAAAGGGCACTGTGCCACTTGTCTTCAGGACCACTGAGGGCCTCCTCACATCATCTTGGGACCGGTCAGCAGTCAACAGAATCAGGAACTGTGGGACACCCTCCGCTATTCTGCTGCCACTTGACACTGTGAACACATTCTTGATGAGATAGTCGAGGGCTGCACCAGTGTTCAGAGGAGATCCTCCCATAACCTTCAGCTCCTGAATGGCACTGATGAGTTCTGCTTTGTCTTCATGGGAGTCAAGTAAGAACTCTGGTTGTATGACATTGCTGTACTGTGCAACAGCAACACGGACCTTGTCCCGACCAATATCCAGGCTTTCAACCACTCTTTGGACAAACATCTTCAGTAGAGGGAAACCTCTTCTGACACCATCTGAGCCATCAATTAGAAACACCACATCCTTCTTCTCACCTCTTTCAACTACTGTTTGAGACAAGTAAGGGATGTGGGGAGTGAGATTCTCTTTTGCAGTAGTTACTATTCTCCACATACATTTAACAGAAGGATTGCAAACATTCGGGGAGGGGAAAGCAAAGTGTCAGGATGGGCAGCTCAGTTCCTCTAGCATCAGTTGTAATCCTTGGCAAAGAGGCAGAGGGGTGGAAGTCGGTGGAAACTATTGTGCAACACATACTGTGCCTTACCCACCAAGTCATAGAATCATAGACCCATAAGAAATAGGGTGCTAAGGGACTCTGGTACCATCTCCTACCTGAGACTGGGGAGAAGCCATCTTCTCCTAAGGGGGCTGGGAAGCTGGCACATGACTTGCAATACATAACATGAGTATGGGGACAGTAGAGATCTTTTGCTCCCAAAGTTTCTAAACAAAATAATATACTGCAGAGAAGATGCTCACAGGGAGATGGTGAAGACAGAGAGAGAAGAATTTTTCTGAGGCATCACTGAACTGAGAAATAAATAATCCTGCCCATTCTCAGACAAAATAAGAACTTACTGAAAAGGACATCCAGCTGAAAATGCTGAAATGCTTTTTGAAAATGCTAGACATGGGTTGGTTTTTTTTTCTTAACTAATTTCAAGCACAAAAAAAATAGTAATTGTGACCAAGCATTTATAAAAAAAAAAAAAAACAAAAAACTAAGAAACGCCAAAGATCAGAAAAATTTTGACACATTCTGCTATTGCCTACCAGAACTGCAAAGCTTTGTCTGAGCCAAGCATAAAACATCACTGCCTCTCAAACACAGAAACTGATGATGGCATCCTCAAAAGTGACAATGGATGGTTTATTAGCAAGGTCAAGTGGGACAAGAAGAAGTGTCAGCTGTCCCTCAGAATTCCATCTGTCCCTGAAGATGAAGTACATCTTCAGTACCTACTTATGAATACTAGACCTATGAAGACTTAACAAGGGCAGCTGAAGTCTTAATGCAGACTTAGGATCAAGTTTATTATTTAAGAGGAATGTTGGAAACTCAGTGGGTTAATGGATAGAACTGGAGTAGTAATATAGCTTGTGTTGAGAAATACAGGCAGGAAGAGGGAACAGACATTGCCTGGTGTATCCCTGTTTCATACAATTCAGGAGCAGGGGAAGAAAGTCCCATCAGAAGTCTCTTGGTAGCAGATAAAGGAGAAAAAATATGGGTACTCTTCTGAGGTGTCTCTCTTTTGGCCAAGAATACTAGGAAAAGTAGGTGAATGCAGCTATTTGTGAGCACAAATTATTCACAGAAATTCATGGTCAAGGGGATTCAAAATTATCTTGACAAGACCAAAAATGGTTTGAAAAGGTAGGTTGAAACTTAAGGGAACTGGACACACTTGTCTATGTCAAGAAAAAAGCTACATAAATTTGGGAAAGGCAGTGGCTCCACATGAAAATGATGGGGTGAGAGATAACTAGGGGTCACCATTGTTATGCTTTGGTCATTCGGAGCAGGCTGATGTTGGAGAGACAAGGGTGAAAAGGTGGAGAACATACAAGGAAGATTGAATGAGCTGGGTACACAGCTGATAACAAGAGGACCGAGACAAGTCGTACATGGCAAGCTTTAAGTAAATGAGATGCTGTCACACAAAACATAGATATGAGCTGACATCTGTTTTTTTTTTTTTTTAGTTGAAGAGATGTAAAAGGCTTAAACTATGACTGGGAAGGCAGAAGTTCAACATTCAGGAAAAGTATCTACTGATTGATGACAGGACGAGGGGTAATGGCTTCAAGTTGCACCAAGGGAAATGAAAAATTTCTTAATTATAATAGAGAGTGGTTAGGCATTGGAATGGGCTGCCCAGGGAGGTGGTGGAGTCCCCATCCCTGGAGGTGTTTAAGAGTCACGTAGATGTGGTGCTGGGGGACATGGTTTAGGAACACTGGCAGTGTAGGGTTAATGGCTGGATTTGATGATCTTGAAGGTCTCTTCCAGCCAAATCATTCTATGATTCTATGATACAAAGTAATTGGGCAGGTTAATTATGGAGGCTGGGAAATCTCCTCCGCTGGAGGATTTTCAGAACAGATTAGGCCACTGTCAGCTGGTGCCAGACAAGAACAACCCATTGGGGACAAGGGTATGTAGCAGGTGGTACCCTGAGATCCCTTTCAGCCCTATTTCTTTTTTATATTTCTATGATTCTAAGTTCATCTGCCCATGACCTTTATGGAGAGATGATATGGATGTTATTGCACTTCTCCTCATCCACACCTGCTATTGGGAGACAAGTTAATTATCAAACTAGTGCTGCCTCAGGAAATCACACAGCTGGACACAATTACCAGTACTGCAGTGAGAATTCATCATTGTGGCCATGCGATTGTTTGTGGTTGTTTCTTTCTGTTCTTCAACTAATCCATTCTCATCTACTGAGATTATAATGGCGCCTGAGTTAAGGGCACCTAATTTACTGGTGTGCAGGTACAAAATGTAGAAACTGCCATCATGTCCAGTAAGAAATAATGGGGCAAGAGTAGACACAGCATGCTGTAATGCTTCTTACTCCCTACCGCTCCTCCAGAAAAGTGAGGATGGAAAGAGAAATTGCAGCAAGCTTTTATTTGCTTCTTCTAACCCTGGCCCAAACATTTGCACATCATTTCATGGAAGATCTCTGGGGAAATGACTCTTTGTTACATCAATTTTGTATGATGTTTTACACACTGGTAACAACATCTATTGCAGCTCTTGCAGCTGAATAAAAGGCTTTTCCTTACTCATCTTTCAAATTCACTTTGGACCTTAAAGCTTTACTGGTCTGACCTGAGGAAAATCCAAGTACAATTGTAATTTCTATGTAATAGTTTTAAACGTCACCTGAACAAATTGCTCTCTACCAAATTGAGAGGGGTACATAAGTTACGCCTTTCAGCCTCTTGGAAACCCCAGAGGTCCCTGTACCTGTTGGCTGAAGCTGGATAGTTTTCAACAGGTTGACTATGTTTGGCTGAAGCTCCGAGATCCGAGGAAGGGAGTCAACATTCAGAATGAATTGCGGGGCATAAACGATCCTTTCCAGCTCTATAAGGTTGGCATTTCTGGCTTTAATAGCAAAGGTCACAACTCCAGCTTGCTTAAGAGCATCTGATGGTTGTTCCACATCGTCAGTTGATCTCCCAGCAGCAAGGAGGACCAAAAACTGAGGAACCCCTTCTTCGATCCTGCTTCCTGCTTCTTTCACAAACAGCCTCCTTATAGCTTCATCTAGAGCAGCTCCAATGTTCAGTTGTTTCCCAGTTTTTATCTTCATCCTTTTCACTTTGAGAAGTATCTCTTGTTTAGATGAGAGTTCAGCAAAGCCAAATTCAACTTGGATGGTGTCACTGAACTGAGCTACAGCTACTCGCGTGGCATCAGGACCCACATTCAGGTCAGAAATGACTTTGTGTACAAAGTCCCGGACAGCAGGAAAGCTACCCAAGAGGTTGGCTGAGCCATCAATCAGGAATAAAATATCTTTCTTGCTTTCTAGAATAAATTCACAAATGAAAAGAGGGGAAAAAAAAGATGTGAAGGCATTTTTCTTCTTAAACGTCATCCTAAAAACTTCTCTGCAAATTAACTGGGTTTCAATATGCAAAGCATGTCATTTTCATTTGCTGAAGTATTCAAAAGCTACAGGACTAAACAGCACCTTTGATTCATTTATCTGAAGAAGAAGGGGAAACCAGGACACCCCTATCCTAAGACTCATAAAAATCAGGCACCAGATAGTCATAGCATATATTGTATTGCATCATATCATAAATTGGCCATTTCAGATTAGGCTAGTGATGTTTATGGTCTAGCAGCAGGCTGACAAAACAGACATTAAGTACAACAGGGTTGGTGTTCTTTTTGTTTAAAGGCTTAGTAGATAACAAATAGACATTAGTTCATACATACACACACATACAAAGCATCTTCTGCATTCTCTTGTACTTCTCCCAGTTGCATCATAAGGAACATCTAAATCCATACGTGAGTTATGACTCTGGGAGGGAGAAAAGCCTTTTACCTGTGTCTGTTTAATGCCCTTTTAATCTCATTTACAATCCAAGGCAAAAGCAAGCAGGTCATATCTCTGTCTTAACAGCTTTCATATTAATCTTTAACAGTATACTTTCCGTACTAAACAAACCTGCTTGTTCTTATGTCTTCATAAGCATAACAAGAGAATTAATGAAGAAATACCTGTTTAAAAATGGTTAACCTTGCCAACAGCTATTGTATTTAATATTGGAGAGTAACTTTGAATATCGAGAGTCAAATTCAGCCTCTGTGACATCCTGGTAACAGCACTTTGACAAAGTGGCTCTAAGGAAGGATTCAGCTGCCTCTATCTGGCTAGATCTCAGTTCCTATGTGCTCTTTGGCACAACTTCAACTTTTATATACCACTTCTTTTTGGTCAAAAGTGCATGGTCCCATTGCCTGAGATAGAGCAGATGATGCATTTACAGGCTGTGACATTATTAGGGTAACAGGAAGGGAATGGCTGAGTGACTGAGGGGCATAGACTCGCTTGGATCCTCCTTGGTCCTGACCTGACAAGATTGTGCTCTTTCAAATGTGCTGTGCATGCCTTGCATAAAATTAAAAGCTGCCATTGTCAAGCAACATAGTGATGGTTAAGCACAGCCCTTGCCACTTTGATGTCTCAGGTCCTTGGTTGGAGGTGAAAGTGTACATGCAGAACAAATAGTCAAGATTAACAAGATTAACTCAATGCAGTCAACATGAAGGAAGGTAGGTATTACCTGTTGGGGCGAGTGGAACCTCTTCCACACCTCCACTAACATATGTTGTTATAGGCTTATTTAACTCCTGGGGTAAATCTGCCAGAGCACTGAAATCATCCATAAAATATACCATTCTTGGATTAAAGGCAATCTGTTCAAGTTCTGCCTTATCCACACTCCTAACACCAACAGCAAAAGTCAGCACTCCAGCCCGAGTTAATTCATTGGCAACTTGCAAGAAGGGATCGGCAGACCTCCCTGCCACCACCAGGACTAGGACCTGCGGCACTTGATCATTTATTCTGCTCCCACCAGCTTCCGTGAAGTGATTCAAAAGCACAAAGTTCAGTGCAGAGCCAGTGTTCAACACTGACCCTCCCTTGGGCCTCAGCTGCCCCATACGTTGGATTATGTCTGATTTGGTTTGGTATGAGTACAGAAAGAACTCAGTTTTAGGAGTGTCACTAAATTGCACTAAGCCAATTCGGGTTTTGTCACTGCCGACATCAAGGTAGTTAACTAGGGTGGCAACAAAGTCACGCACAAAGGGGAAGTTGGCATTTCCAACGTTGAGTGATCCATCCAAAAGAAAGATGATATCCCTTTTGGTTACTTGAACTGCAGTAGAGCACAGAAAATAACATGAGACATCACAGAAAACACAAATGGATTTTTTTTTCATGTGTGCATGCAGTATATGCCGTACACGCATGTAAACCATGTCAGTATGAAGAGGGGAAAGAAAAGAGAAAGAGCAAGATCAGCATGAAGTAACAAGGACCTTTCTGGAAATGACTAAAATGGGCAGGGGAGGCTTCTGACTTGTGTTGAAAACTCTTTTAAATGTCAGGTTTATCAATGGGGCTCAGCCTTTGTCATGACAGAAGTTTTTAATGGTGTTTGCAGACACCTTGCTTATCTGCCAGTCACTACACTGGGGCTTTCTAATGAAGCTTTAGGGAACATTTCTCGTTTCTGGTACTTGACATCTGCCGAGCAGAGTTAGGCTCCACTTGCATGGGAAAACACTCCTGCCAAGTAACCAATTTGGTTGGTATTCTGAGTAGGTATTAAAAATAGATTTTACTACCAGGCTTAGGACATATGGTCCAGACAAGGCTGCAACAGTTGCCTGAGACATCTGCCTTTTTGATGTTGGCATTTGGTGCAGAAAACTGCATTTTGATTTAATCAGTTTCAGTTTCAAATATCTATTTTGTAGGCTGCTGAAAGGGGAGAAATTCCCCAATCTTGGAAATAACCACACAGTTCTCAGCTTCTTTTTTAAAGTTAAATCTTTCTTGGGCTGTGTCCCAGCATCTGAGTTCCGAGACACAGACCTGCAACATCACCCAAAGAAACGACATGATCATTGCCCTTTGCTTTTTTCTTTAAACAGTTCATGCTACGGTGACAGACCCAAATACCAAAACTTTAAATATTGCTTCAAAGACCTGATGAGTGGGCTCATCCAGTGCATGGATGCCTTCCTCCAAATAAATTATTTGAGAATATAATTATGCCCATGGTTAATTCTGTTCATTATCTTTCCATTTAGAGCATTTACCTATGAGTAAAGGCTATCTTAATCCATTTCTCCAGTTTGTCTTGTCCTTATATGTTTGCTGTCCTATATATAAAAAAATGTAAATACCGAGATAATAAAACTAAAAGGGAGAAAAGGGCTCCTTGGAGTATATACATTGCTCTCAGATTTTACAGATTGCCTTGGCTTGCTGTATTTTTTTTTTCCCAGAAAAAATGACATTCAGGGCTGAGGGTAAGACAATATCTAGTTGAAATGTAACAGACTGCCCAGTGTCAAAGTCAGTTATGTTACTAATAATAGTAATTTTATGGAGTAGGGTGTTATTAGTTGCTCATTGTGTAGGTGAATAGCTGTGAGTATAGTAGAACAAGAGGATTAAAAAAAAAAAAAATCTGCATTAATAGCTTTAAAGGACAATAAAGTACAGGAACATTTTTAATTCACATTGAAAAACAAAAGTGTCAGGTTTTGTGAATAGCCATGCAAATTGTATTAGCAGGAAACATTTGCGAAAAAAAAGCCTATATTAAATGATAAATCCCATTATATTAATCTTAATTAAGGGGAAATATTGTCAAACATTTTTAAATGTCTGCTCTTCTCATAACTCAATTATAGGCTTAAATTTTTTAAGGAACCTTTCAAAAAAAAAAAAACACCTCAGCTTCTTTTGCACTGTGATTTATAATTTTAAATTACTTGGAAAAACTAGGGAAAATATGGACATGGTTCAACACTCACTTAAGCCAATGGGAACCTCGCTATTGACCTTGCTGGGAATTGAATGAATCCTTTTTTTCTAATGTTTATGTGCCATGAGACAGAAATGCAAGATTCAAATATGACCTACCACAATATTAATTCAACCTCAAGAATCTCTATCAGGAATAAATCTTGAGAAATTAGTGTAAAATCTCTATGCAGCTAGAACACCTCTTGAAATGCAGGGAAAACTGCCTCAAAAGACATTACTCTAGTGACTGGATCATTTCCAAATTCTACTGATGTCAACAGCAAGACCAAGTAAAAAGAATTCACTGGCTTCACAAGGCTTTGGATCATCTTCTAAACAGATCAAATTAAAATCAACACTGCAAATCAACTTTTGCTGCATATCAAGCTCTTAGGGTTTGAGCTGAGTAAATTATAATGAAATTGTAAGTATGTTACTAAAGGGTGAGTTCCAGTCCAACAGTGTCAAGCTAGCTTCTTCTAAACATCTCTATGAACAAATTCACTTATTTTCTTTATACTAAGGAGAAACTTTTAAGCTTTCTTGAGCAAATGCCCACTATATATAATTTTCAAACCGGAGAAGAAATTATAACACTCACAGTGTGACCTGTTAATAGGTTACACAAACCCCAAGTGAGAGAAAAAACCTCCACTAAATTATTTCAATACCTAACTAGTAAAGCATATCTTCCACATCCAGACTTTTAAATATTAGTGACAAATATGGAATATGAGATAAAAACCTCCATAAAGAAATTACAAAGCTGCAACAACAACCACACTACCAAATTCACTGATCTGTTCGTGCACATTTTGCAGATTAAAGAGACAACATTTAGCTATATTTAAGCATGTGCTTGATGCTTCCCCTCACATTATCTCCACATGTCATATAATAAGAATTGACAAACATATAAACCGTATCTCCTTAATATAAAAAGCTAATTAATTACCTGATGGTGGTTCTTGGACAATCAGTCCTCCAGAGAGTGTCCGGATAGGTGACAGCACTTCAGGAAGAATGGCTTGCATGAACTGAACACGGAAGTCAGTCGGGTTGAACACAAAATCTTTCTCATGGGCAATTTCTTCAAGTTCTGTCAGGTCGGCATTTTTTGACCCAATAGCAAGGATGACTATCCGGTTCCTTTTCATCTCTTCTGCAGCTTGGTCAACAGCATCTCTGGACTTACCACCAGTGATGAGCACCAGCATGGGAAGCACCCCTTCCTCCATCCTACAGCCGGCAGCACTGGTGAAGAAGTTAATCCTCACAAAGTCCAGTGCTGAGCCGGTGTTGAGTGCCGTACCACCCATGAGCTTCATTCTCTTCACGTTAGCCATCACATCCTTTCTGCTCTGGTGGGTGTTAAAATAAAACTCTGGCTTCACAGTGTCTGCATACTGTGCCACTGCAACTTGGATCAGGTCAGGTCCAACCTCCAGCCTTTGGACAATTTTGGCCACGAAATCACGAATTGAGTTAAAGGGGCCAGTCCCCAAAGCAGTTGAGCCATCTATCAGGAAGACTATATCCTTCTTGTTCACTTCAATAACTGCAAGTAACACATGAACATCATGTTAGCAGAAGCCTTCACCTCACTCTGCACATCAATTCTATGTCAACCGTTCAGAAACATTTAGGACTTCTTGTTTGCATGAAGTGCTGTTACTCTCAATACATGTAAAAAGGTCTTGCTTTCCAAACAGAATTTATTTTTAGTTTCTAGCAGAAGACTTATAAGAAATCTACTGAAACTGGTTGAATGTTTCCGCTTTCTAAAACACAGAAGAGTTGAACAGTTGTGAAATAAAATAATATCAATATCAAAAAGCATGTACATGTCAGAACAAGAATGAAAGGCAAACAGTCAGGAGAAATCTTGGCACTCAGCTAGCACATGATATAACATAAGAAAGTGATGCTCCCTCTACCTGCAGTGGGGACATCTGAATCCATGCCAGAGTGTGGTTTGGTCTCAGAAAGATTAGGTTCCCAAGAGCAATGACACAAGTAAAGAACAGTTTTCATTTACTGAACATACCTGGATTTTGGGTCTCGACATCCTACACCTTATTCCTTATCTAACAAAAATAAGGTACAATTTTTCTTGGCACAGCCAGCCCAGTTGTGGAGGAGCTGAGTTATATTCTGGTTGCCTTGTCTAACAACATAGTCCCCTAGGCTGTAATCTCTGGAACTTTATTACTTTTGATGGCATAAGTCACAGAAAGAGCACAATTAGCTTTCCAGTTCCCTGGCTATGTTTGAAGGAAGACAGTTGTGGAGGGGAAAAAAACCAAACTTGTGCAGCATTGAATCCAAAGCATCATTGTATTTAATACAGCAAACGTAGACCAAAACCCCATCAATATTAACAAGATCAAGTACAATTGTAATAATATCATAATGGGAGATAACCTTAACATCATATTTTAAACAACCCCACTCACATCATCACCTCTCTGATTTCATGCCACTGGAGTTTAAAAAAGGAAATCATGTGTTGCTTCCAAGTTATTGTAGAGCATAATGGATCATTGTGTTAAATCAGAATTGAGGTGCCCTTAAAACACCTCCCCACCTAAGACCTTCTGAGATAGCATTCAAGGTGACAGGTCTATCACCTCCCAGGCACACTGCTACACCCAGCGCACAGCCTGGGGGAATAGGAGACCCAGCACTGCCTCTCACACTCCTCAAGGTAAGTGGTAGCAAACACACCCTTGACATAAAAGGGCAACCACTCAGCCCATCAGAGCTCTGCTGTGTGGAGGCTATTTACTTTGGATTTGAAAAAAGAACAAAGCCTTGGCTGCAGTCCTCCTTTGCCAGACATCAGCTGGCCATGGAGAGCAGTGCTCCTAAAAGCCAGTCTCTGCCAGGTCTCTCTTTATGCGTGATTGCCATGAGATTGGGCTACCTTAAGGAGTGTTTTAGAGCTGGAGATGGTATCTGCAACTCGGCTTCCCCTTCAGCCCTCAGACCCCAAAGAAACCTGCCTACGCCAGCAAGTCTGAGACTTTGCAAAAAGCCTCTCACAGAGCCTTGCTGGAAATTTTTTTATTAAGGACCAGATGTCAGAACTTGAAGCTTGAATTAGCCTGCCTTACTGCTGTCAGACACAAAATTATAAGAACTTGTATGAAGATAATGTGGTGGTACCCTCCCAGGGCCACAGTCCCTTCTGAACTGCTGATGGCTTGCATTTCACTGCCCAGGCTGTCAAAATAGAGCTACTCTAAAAGAAGCAAGGATGTGTTTAAATTATCCTTTTATCAGAGCCATGATTTCCCACATTCATCCCCCCAGTTCAGGTTTTCTTCCTCATAATTTAATTCAAGGAAAGGAAGGCTGAAAACAGGAAATTTTCCAAATAGTCTGAAACCTCTGCTATATATCACCCAGGAGAGATGTGCCTCCATATCTTGTCAGCAGCCAGACACCCAAAAATGGAAACCCTGGAAATTTTTTACTTTATATAGAAGTTTGTAGGAAACATCAAAGAGGGCTTTGCAAAGATAAGGGGTACTGGGAAGGATGTGCTCCCTTTGTTACTCATTCGTTTTGCAGCTTTCAAATCCTGCAGCATGTTTCCTTAGAGAAGAGGAACATGAGAATCAAAACTGAAACCTACAGGAATAAACACTCGAAGTTACTAATTTCAATGGACACGATTAAAGCAAAAGCACTTAAGGCTGCACACATCTCATAGGGTCTGATCATAGAATCATAGACTAGTTTGGGTGGGGAAGGACATTTAAAGCTCATCTAGTCCAAGCCCCCTGCAGGGAGAAGGGACATCTGCAACTAGAGCAGGTTGCTCAGAGCCCCATCCAACCTCCCCTGGAATGTTTTCAGGGATGGGGCATCGACCACCTCTCTGGGTAGCCTGGGCAGCCAGTTTTTCACTACCCTCAGTGAAAAACTTTTCTTCCTTTTCTCTAGTATAAATCTCCCTCTATTAGGTTAAAACTATCACCCTTCATCCTGTCACAAGTCCTGTTAAAAAAGTCTGTCCCCATCTTTCTGACAGGCCCCTTTAAGTATTGAAAGGCTCTTTTAGGGTCTCCCTGGAGCCTTCTCTTCTTCAGGCTGAACAACCCCAACTATCTCAGCCTGGCCTCACAACAGAGGGGTTCCAGCCCTTGGATCATTTATGTGGTCTCCTCTGGCCCTACTCCAAGAGGTTCACATCTCTCCTGAGCTGAGGACTCCAGAGCTGGACCCAGCACTGAAGCGGAGGGTTTCACCAGGTCCCAGTAAATCTGACAGCAATTCTCCCAGAAATTTCAACAGATTTGGAACCAAAGCATTACATCTTTGACTCTAAAACCTAGTAATGTTGGAGGTTGTCAGTATTGAACCTAGCCCTGCATAATTCCTTTCTCATTACCATTTCAGCAAACGTTAATGAAGCTCCTCATGTAATTTAATCATCCAGGCTAATGCAGTAGCTAAAGGAGAGGGGAAAAGAAAACAGAAAGACACTTAGAGACATCCATTCATTCCAGGAGAACTAGTGTATAGTCAGAGAGCTGAAGTGAAGCAAGGTGACTTCAAAATTTCACAGGAACACTTGGCACTTCAATAGGCTTGGCATCCCTTTAGGGCTGCAGTGTGTCTCCCAAACCAGTGCTTTATGCTGCAGCCTTCCAAGGCCTTGATATGAATCCAGCAGATCAGCCAAAATTAATTTCCACAGATGTTATGGAAAGGAAACTCTCTAAAGCTCCCTAGGAAAAAAACACTTCTCTACTAGGCAGAACTATCTTTAGTGGCTTTCTATGATAAGGTGACTACATCCATGAGCAAAAGATGACCTGTAGAGGTGATCTATCTGGACTTCTGCAAAGCTTTTGACACAGTCCCCCACAACATCCTACTCACCAAGTTGGAGAAATACGGATTTGATGGGTGGATTGTTCAGTGGATAAGGATGGTCGCATCCAGAGGGTGGTGGTCAATGGCTCGATGTCCAGATGGAGAACAGTGACAAGTTGTGTCCCTCAGGGGTCTGTACTGGGACTTGTACTATTTAATATCTTCATTAATGATACTGACAATGGGATTGAGAGCACCATCAGCAAGTTCACAGATGACACCAATCTGAGTGGTGCTGTTGAAAGGCTGGAGGAATGGGATGTCATCCAAAGGGACCTGGATAGTCTGGAGAGGTGGGCCCAGGGGAACCTCATGAGGTTCAACAAGACTAAATGCAGAGTCCTGCACCTGGGTCAGAACAACCCTCACTATTGAAACAGGCTGGGAGATGAGGTGCTGGAAATCAGCTCTGCAGAAAAGGACTTGGGGGTGTTGGTGGACGAGAAGCTGGACATGAGCCAACAGTGTGAACTTGCAGCCAAGGCGGCCAATTGCATCCTGGGCTGCATCAAGAGAAGTGTGGCCAACAGATCGAGATAAGTGATTCTACCCCTCTACTCTGCTCTGGTGAGACCTCACCTGGAGTATTGCATCCAGTTCTGAAGCCTTTGAGGAAAGACAACACAGGAAAGACATGGACCTCATGGAGCAGGTCCAGAGGAGGGCCACAAAGATTATCAGGGGGCTGAAACACCTCTCCTATGAGGACAGGCTGAAGGAGCTGGGGTTGTTCAGCCTGGAGAAGAGAAGGCTTCAGGGAGATCTTAGAGCCTCCTTCCAGTACCTGAAGGGGCCTACAGGAAGGCTGGAGAGGGGCTGCTTACAAGGGCCTCTAGTGAAAGGAAGAGGGATAATGGGTTTAAATTAGAGAAGAGCAAATTTAGACTAGATATCAGGAAGAAGTTCTTTACCTTGAGGGTGGTATAACAGTGGAATAAGCTACCCAGGGAGGTGGTCGAGGCACCATCTCTGGAGATATTCAAGGTGAGGTTGGACAAGGCTCTGAGCAGCCTGGTCTACTTGAGGGTGTCCCTGCTCACTTCAAGGGGCTGGACTAGATGATCTTTGGAGGTCCCTTCGAGCCCTAAACATTCTATGATTCTATGATCTACATGTACAAGCCAATGCTACTATAGGACCTTCTACAAATGAGCTGGCATTTTAAGTGAAAAATATGTGAGTGCAGATGAAACCAATATACCATCTTTTTTAACCTTGCCATTCAATCTGTTAAAAATCAGAGGGGTAGGAAGAAATGGTTTCACTTGACTTGCATGGGTCCTGGCACACACAATTTAGCTAGATATGCAGATTTTGGCTTATTTAGCCAAATATCCTTCTCGTGGGGTACCACAAGCAAAAGTTCTGTATGTTCTTTCCTGGAATAATCAAGACAAGGTCATAAAATGATCTTTTAGGCCAATTCCTCCATTTGATTTGAGCTACAAGATAGCAATCATGTTTAGACATAGATCAGTTAAGACATCTGGAAAGCAGTTTTATATGTCAACGTACATCATAATCTGAGTAGTATGTACAGAACTCCAGACTGGCACTTGGATCCCAAAAGTGGTGGCTGCATTAAGTGTCCTGGCAATTAAGTGCAGCAGCTCCAGCCTAGCCCTTTCCAGGGGCCTCTGAAACATGATATATTGTGCTTTTCATAAAGCCTCAGTAAATTTAACTTAGTCATAAAATCATAGGGTGAAAAACTACTTGCTCCATAAATCCAGATATTCATTATTCTACTGCATCCAGGCTAATGCCAATCCAGAAATAATGTCCATGGGGATTTAAGAGTGACAAAGATAATGTATTTTCATAAGAATTTTTTTCTCATGACACTTTCAAGTGACATACAATGTAACCTTATGTGCCATAAATGTTTTCAGAACTGACAGTGCTGTAGTATTTGCCACCAAGGCACTTAGATACCCCAATAAAGATTTTATATGAGAATTTTTATAATCTACCTGTGTCTTTTAAACCCCCATGCCATGCCAGTTATTGACACAAAACCTCATGGTTTTCAAAAGATAACCCACTGGACAAGTTAGCTTTTGCACATTAACTACAGGACTCTGTTTTCCCCATTGTTTCTCCATAACCAGACCAGAGAAATGCATTACAAAACTAATAAATCATTTTTTTGAAGCATGCAAAAGCTCATTCATTCATCAATATGCAACAGTCTAGAAAGGCATACATACCTTCAGTCACAATGGTTGGGGCCTCTAACAAAATGAGTCTTTGGGCCACTCCAACAATGTTGGGCAGTATTAATTCTCGAAGAGCATCAAGGTTACGGATATCCAGGGCAGTAAATGCGAAGCTTCCATCAGTAGCAATCTGCTGCAGCTCTGCACTGTCAGCATTCAGGACCCCAATGCTAAACGAAAATATACTAGCTTGCTTCACCGCTAACAAGCCCTCTCGGATATCATCACTAGACTCTCCACCACTTATCAGCACTAAAACCTGAGGCACCGATTCCTCTATCCTGCTGCCTCCCACCTGGGTGAAGAGGTTCTCCACCACAAACTCCAGTGCTGCACCGGTGTTCGCTTCCTCACCACCACGGAAACTAAGTGCCTTCACAGCATCCAGAATGTCTACTTTTGTGGAGTAGGTGTTCAAAGCGAACTCTGTTCTGGGTTGATCACTATACTGCACCACCCCAATGTGTATCTGCTGAGCTCCAACTCTGAGGCTTTCAATCAAATTTACAAGGAAATCACGTATGGCTTGAAAATTGACACTTCCGATGTTGTTTGATCCATCAATAAGGAAAATAAGGTCAGCAGACTCTTGAGCTTTAAAAAAAAGAAATGCAAAAGGTGACAGCATTAAAATGAGTGATTACATGCGGTTGTACAGTGTTCTGACATGTTTATTGGAAAACCAGTGAGAAACACGAAAATGAGAAAACAACACATGTTCACTGAGGAAGTGATGTTTGCCTCTTAGTTCTGCATTCTGATTGAATATGAGCTCCCATCCCAACACCATCTGCTACCCATCAAGAAATGGCTTGAGCAGACATGACCTGAGCCAGTGGGTGCAGTTACATGGGGGTCAACAATTATTGGCACATGAGAAGAAAACTTGGGAAATACATTTTTTTGATCGAGAACCATTCCATCAGTGGCCATTACTGTCCAACTCTTTAAAGCCAAAAGAAAGGGTAGAGTTCAGTGGTAATTAATCCTGAAGACAATGGGGGAGGACAGTAGTATTCATAAGAGGTGAAAAAAAAAAAACACCAAATTTTTGAAGGTGGAAAGTTTCAGTCTCTCTGTTGAAATTCTGCTCTTTTGCCAGCTACAAATGGCAGCTGAAGTTATTAGCTTCTCCCACTATAAAGGATTATGATTTAAAACGTGGTTGTGAGAAACAATTGAAAAGGTTCTGGCTATTATTCTTAAACAATAACTCTTTACCAGTTGCCAGCATACACATGATGGTATTTGTCCAGCAAGCTGACCTGCATAATTATCAACCTTTGCCACACATAAATTGTCTTTAATTATTTTGCACAAAGATGCATTGATTATTTACAAGAAGGGGCTGGTCTGTGTTTGTCATATAGCCTCTGGATATTCAATCAAGGAATGCAGAATCAGGTTAAAACAGGGTGATGAAATCAGTCATGACACAATTATCCAACTCCAATTGTTGTGACCATACCCAGATGACCACAAGCATCTGCTGAGAATATACACACCACATAAAACCTTTATATGGCATGAACAGAGCTCTTGAAGGGGAAGAATTTTTGCTGTGAGACTTACCAGAGCAGACCCAGAATGCCCTGGTGTCTGCTCTTACTCCTTTTGCTCCACTAATTTACCATCAATGAGACCAAGAGCTGTACGCATGCAGAAAGAGGGGCAGACCACTCCAAGGCACAATCATATGTTTCCATGCTCTTACTCGCCAATCAAATTTCAGACTATTTGCAAATGAATGATGAGTAACATTTGGAAATCCCACCAAGCTCTCAACTTCTAAAAGCTGAAGGTGAAACGAGTAGCAAAACTGGAATGTAGATTATCAAGGCCAGGAATAAACCTGTGGTCTTTGTTATTAACCAGAGTTGTCAATCTTTTCCAATCTTTTTTTTTTTTTTCTCTAGCTTTTTTCTAGTAAGTGTTATCATACAATGCAATGCCACCAAGAAATTAAAATAATGCAACAAAGGAGAAGGTCTCCAGGGCCATCATCACTTCCCTGGGCCAATTCAATAACCACTGCTGGCTTGGAGAACATCAACACAGTTCAGAATTGCAAAGGTCTCCAGGATTTATTTTTCCATTGAGACAAAATTTATGAGTGCTTAGGTTGTCTTTACTATGCCAATTTCAATTGGGATGCACACACTCTATTTCATCATATGAAAGGGAAATCTCTCTTGAGATTGCACCCAGAGCTGCTTTAGATACCTTGGACATCTTTTTGAGTGAGATTTCAGACACCAAGGGGTGTCATCGCAGAAGCTTGGGTCGCTCCCACAGGAGACAAAATAGATAAGAAACAGATGTGTTGGATAATTTGTCATCACCGTAAAAAATACCTCATACTTCAGTGCGCATTTATGGAACAAGCTGGTGCTGGAGAACAAATAAAAGCATGCTTGTTACACAACTAAGCAAGGAGGGTCAGATGAGACAGACAGCTAAGATTTAATGAATGCATCAGGGCAAACTTGGGGGCTGACTTTCTTACTTACTCTAGTCAGCTCTGAAGACTGCCACAGACCAACAGCTTTGGTATTTTATACTGGGAGTACTAGGAGTACTATGGGAGAGGGTTTTGTTGGTTTGGTTTTGGTTTGTTTTTTTTTAACATTTTGGTTTCATATGAGGGCTCATTTCTATCATAGCATCCCCATCATTTTTATACATTTTAACACTATATGGAGTTATCGGCTGAATAAATGACTTCTCAGACTCTTAACGCCAACAGTTATTTGCACCATGATTTTCACACTATTGTTTTCCAATGTTTTGGACCTGTAACTTATTTTCCCCACATTTAATGACACTGTAGATCACAAGTCACACAGGACCAAAATTATAATAGTAGGATTAACTAAATTTATGTTGTAGGGGGAGAAGAAAATATTTGCAAAAAAAATATATTTTATCAGTAATTAACTTAGAAATGTGTGAAAGATGTGAAGTAGAAATTTGCCTTTAAAGCTTTTGAAGAAATGCCTGACTCCAGATGTTGGGGTCACCTGCTGATGTGCCCTGAAGGGGGACAGACAGCCAAAGACCAATTTCCCTATTTATTTCAACTGGGAAGCACCAGGGTCCTTCACAGCGAAAAGGCCAAAGAGCCACTACAGTGCTATCAGCAGGTTGAGTATAACATTCATTTTTCCACCCATGTTGACATGATTTTCTTAGAATTGGTGAATCTTATGTCATCTTTCTGGGGCAGCTGCTTTCCTTCCCTGCAGCTTTCACATGACCTGGGTATTTGCCCTGTCAAGCACTTTGCACAATAAAAACACAGGTGAGCACAGTTTTTGGTGTTGCTCAGTGTCATGCAGTGATGGAGAGCACCCAGTGGGGCTGGCGTGAGGGTTAATCAGGCAAGACAAAACAGGAGGATTAATGGTACACTGCCTCTTTACACTGCCGTTGCCTCACATCACCCCCACAAGCTTCAGATGGAGCCTCAGGAATAAAAAGAAAGGTTTGATCTCAGGGATTTCTGTTTTGAAACACAACAAAGCTGCTCAGAGACCCTTTCCACACTGAAATTTGATAGAGTCAGAAGAGAAAAATACTGTCTTAATTTTTTCCAGGCAAGTTGGGCCCTGGCTTGCAGTCAGCACAGATCTGTTGAAGCCATTGTGGTTTGCAGAGGGGATTTGGTTACAGGAAGGGTCCAGCACCCCAGCGGGTGGAAGTCATTGGCTTGTAAAGAAAGCATGTGGGTGGCATCACAAAAGTGACTGTCCTACCACACACCTTCTCCAAGCAGATGAGGAGGCTAAGGGCAAGCTCAGGGATGGGGTTTCAGCAGAGATGTTCTCCACTGAACTGCTTTTGCTGTCATCAGCCAAGAATGACTTTTTTGAAGTTGCACATTGCCTATCTCCCCTACTAGATGAAAGGGAAGATCTTGCATGGTGTCCCTGCAGCCAGCAGACCTTCTTGGTCTCCAGAGGATTTTTGGTCAAGACCTCAAAGCGTGACTATTATGGTTGGTGCATTCATCCCTTATTTCCCTTCTTGGGAGGGGATAGGATAGGGCAATTTAAGAACTCTGCAGAGCTCCCTACATTTGCATTTCCATGCCATGGGAGCAAAAGTGTGGCCACAACGGGCTGCTGAACATCCAAGGTTCCTGCTCTACCTCCTAGTAGCTGTGTCAGGGATGCCAGGTTGGTCTGCAAAAAACAGCATGTTCCAAAACTACAAGCATGGGAATACACACTTCAAACCTTTGTTTTTAAACCTCTGAACATCCATCTCAGTCCTGCCCCTAATGAAGGCTTTAAACAGCGCAATACCAGCAGATGCCATGTTGATGGGAGCCATCAGCAGTTGACCATTACCTGTAATGTCTTTAACCAGTCCTTTGGCTCCAGCCTTTTCTGGAGTCATGGATGAATGGACACTTGCCACTAAGTCTCCAACTATGCCATGGAGAGCAGTAAAATTCTCTAGGTTGAAAAGGTGCGTATCAAAGGGTTCGCTTGCTATTTCCTTTAACTCCCCTTCCACTGCATCCTGCACACCGACCGCAAACATGTTTACATGGGCAGATTTAAGGACAGATGATGGCAGAGCCACATCATCCTGGGATTGTCCATCCATTAACACTATAATAACCTGTGGGATGCCTTCACTGGCTCTGCTTCCAGCAGCTTTAGTAAGATGGTTCTCGATTAAGTACTCTAATCCTTTTCCAGTCTTGGTGTCTCCCCTCATGAAAGGCATGTTGGCAATATGTGACAAGACATCTTGGGTAGAGGGGTAGGTATTTAACTGGAACTCTGTGTGGGGGTTTCCGCTGAACTGGACCAGGGCAAAGCGAAAATCATTTCCTCCCACATCTAAAGCTTTTACAACATCATACAGAAACTCTCGAACAAGTTGGAAATGTTCCTTCCCAATGCTCCAAGAGGAATCCACTAGAAATATTATATCAGCCACGGCAACGGTTTTGACAGCTTTAAAAAAAACAGATGAGGGTTTAGGATTTTCTATCAGTCAGCACAAGCATGCCACCTCCTCCTCTTCCTCCTCACCCAAATGACTGACAGCCTCTTTCGCATGGTGAAAATAAAGCTTAGCTTCCTCTTATCGCCCAAATCAAAATGAGAAGCGCTGGGGAAAAAGCAGGCAGCCACCAGTGTCCAACTGCAGGCGTTGTGGGACAGGAGGGAATAGCATGTGACCTACCCTTCCTGAGGAGGGGGAGGTGAGATGTTTCTTCCCTCCTGGACCTTTACTGCATGGGTTTAGATACCAGCCCTGAGCCAGACAAAGATGCTTGTGGCTTCATGTGTGAATTTGGTTTTGTTTGGTTATGAATCACCCATGATCTCCTATGCTTTTTTTTTTTTTTTTTTTACTGGCTTAGGGCTTTGCTGACTGACAGTGCTTGAGGAAGAATGAGTTGCTCAATTTTGGTGCTGGCAGGAGTTTTCCATATTTTTCCTGCTGCTAACTCCCCCACTCATGAAACCAGCTATGGTCCCAAATACATCAGTTCCTTCTCTTAAAAAACCCCACAACACCACAGATTTTCTGTGGATTGATACCAGTGTTGTTCTCACTGCAAAACACCTTCTTACACATGCAAGGAGGGCAAACTAGCTCTGTCCAGGAGAAAACCCACTCAAGGTCACGCTGGGAGCACATCCCACATACCCATCCCTTGCAGAACATTCTCAAAGGCACGCCACCAGCCAGCGACATGCATGGGAAGGCACTGTGTGCGCATTGACCAAAGCCTGGGTCCAAAATGATCCTCAGCCAAGGGGGAGCTGAGGAGTAAAAGATAAACCACAACATATCGTCGACATGCCCATTAAAAACCAACCATTGTAGGTGCTTCAGTGTGAACTAGCGCACTTTTACACAGGGGCAAATTCAGGTAAAGCAGCCTGGTCTTACCTGCTTGCTGCTGAGCATGAACCAAGGAAAAACCTGAGAGTAGGAGGCAAAACATTGCCACAAAGGGTGAATGTCGATGTTTCCTCATTTTGGTCTTATATTCGAGTTTGTTTCAAAGCACCCAATTTGAGACCTAAAGGAGAAAAACAGGGACAGTGAGAAATGGTGGCAGTGCTGGCCAGGCATGGATAAGGAATGAGATAGAAAAGCCAGACTGCATGGCCTTGTAATGTTTTTGTGTCACTTTGGCAGGAAAAAAAAAAAATAAAAAAAATTATGCTTGACAGGGTCTGCTTTGTAATAAACATTTCTTTGAGAAAGGAATAATAATTGACATTTACTACCCCTGTGGACTTCAATGGCTTCTTTCTTACCTATGCTGTCTCAGGTAATACCTAATATGTCGGAAAACATTCAGCCCAGGTTTCTACCTCCAACCCTCAAAATGTACAATAGCCTTTCATTTGTCTTCCTCACCCATGGATGACTTGCTGAAGTATCTTGGCTAATGTGTTCCCTCTTGCTGTTGCCCATTCTTATTTTATTATTTACAAACACCATAATAATACTCTGAGCAATTCCCTTTGCCTCAGCTCACCTCTTCAACTATTCCAAACATACAAATGGAAATTTAATTACTCAGACCCAAGCAAACCACATGATCTGGCTGAACGACAAAAATCCCTTGGATTCCCCCAAGCTCACAGCACTGCCAGTGTAATAGTCTGCACCAGCTATCACTTTTTGGAAAAGCACCAAGAATAATACTTCATGTGTTGGAGACAAAAATATAATTTATGTAAGTTTCTTATCTGTGATCAACCTGGCAAGCCTTCTGAAACAATGCCTCCTTCAGGAAAGCTTTGTATCTGTTGTCATAGAGATGGCCAATTTATTATTTAATCTTCATTTCCAAGCTTACAGAGCAGAAACCAAGGAGGTTTGCTTAACTGAGAAAATATCCTCCCAAAAGGGAATGCAGTGATTTAATGCTTTGCATTCCCCAAAAGGAGCTCGATTACTCAAGCCAAAAGTTATTAAAATACATCAACCTGGTCATCATTTAAAAAAAAAAAATAAAAAAAAATTAATTACCATCCTTGTCTACTCCATCAACCCAGAGAATTAAAACTAATGTATGAGTCTAAGAGGGCTGGAGGGGGAACAGTTTAAGGAAAGCTGTGGTAGTTACACTTGTGGCCATTGTTGGCATAGCTGGAAACAGAACCAAATGCTAGGAATTAGGGAAAAAACAGAAATAAACATTTGAATAGCTGACCCCACTTCCACTGAGGAGACAGGGCTACCAGAGCAGGGTTTGGTGGAAAGAAGAGGACAATGTCCACCTGGTTTCCCCAGTCCTGGCCTAACCTTGATGTTTCCACAGGCTTCCTACATGTCAAAGCAGGTTGGGGGTCTGGTCCTTCTTGGGAGAAGGGGTTTGCAGCTTTCACTCTTCCATGTACTCCCAATAAAATTTGGGAATTTCAGAATGAGTCAAGCTCATAGAAAACCTAGGTACACCTAAAGGATGCAAGGGGACAGAAAGCTGGGTTCTACTTTCCCCTGGGTGTATTTTCATGTTTTCTCCCCTGGGCACCCAAATACAGAAAGGTCTGTAGGTCCTGGAGGTAAGACTTGCAAGAAGCACTGGGCTTGTGACAACCACCTCTCCAACCCCACCAGAGCATCTCCTACTCCGGGCAGAAGAGATTTATTGAAGAGCTGCAAGGGTTTTAACAGGCCTGCCTTTTAGCATCCATTGGGACTGAAAATGCCTCTTAACAATGAATGAAAAATGTGAAATAAAATGCACACTATAAAGAACTGGCCTCTTAAAATAATATGTGCCATAAAAGTGCTAGCATTTCTTTTCTGAAGTGCAGGAAGTTATGTTATTATCCTGTTTATTGGCTGCTGGCATCTGATCCCTCTGCAGTCATAACAGCTGGGATGAGTAGAGCATAAAGATAAACCAGTGAAAATTAATGTCTCACCAGCTAATAAATGACAGGAGCAAAGCAAATGGTTGGGGGGTTTGAACACTGAGCAGCTGTTGAAAGTCTTAAGGGCTGTTCACAGCCATGAAACACAGCAGAGAGGAAATGCAAATACCCCTGTTGCTAGGAAATCTCCCCCACCCACAACACTCCCCAGGGGTTGAGCAGTGGAACCTTATGTTGAATGGGGTTTCCAAAGTCAATGGTGGATATACATCTATAGGGGCTGCTTTGGATGGAAACCCCTTGAAAAACTACCTTGCCCATATTCAAACAAAGGATCTTGAGAAAATCTAGGGCTAAGCCCACCTCCCCTGAATGATGGTTCAGCCCCATAGACTTACAGCAGAGGAACACCTGCAGAGAAAATACCTGCAGTATTTTTGGTATCTCCACATTAGCAAACCCAAACAGATAGAATCCATGTCAGCCCTTAGGGCTCCATGAGATAGACCTAGATATCACAGTATTAAAACAACACTCAGCCTCAGCTTTGGTTAATTTGCCCTGGCCACCTAGGAAACAGAACAGCTTTTTCAAGCAGTAATAATTTAAATGTTCTTTTTAGTCACCTTCCTTTCCATTTTAGCTTCAAGGAGGCCTCCAGATCTATTTCCAGCTTTCTCTATTACCTCTATTAAGGTATTTTCAGTCCTACAAAACCAAAGGGACTTACTTATCCACAAGAGAAGAGCTTTAATATCATGCTTACCCAAAAATCACAGGAGCCAAGAAGAAGAAAAGGAGCAAAGTCTTAGAGGAAACTAACCAATGTCTTATAGGAAAGAGTATTTAAACACAGACAGCCCTGATTAAGTTTTTGGGTGTTCCCTTATATCCCACCCACCACCACTCCCCCCATTCTTGTTAGCAAAGGAGGAGGAGTTGGGTGCTTGGTGGGAGGGGTGCTTAAAAAAAAAAAATAGGGGATCTAAAAAAAAAAAAAAAAAAATTTGGTCAGGTGTAGTTTGATTGAGCTAGCGGCAAGTCTGGCCTGGTGGGAGAGTGGGTTTAAGGCAGTAAACAATGCCATTTTTATTGCTTAGGTGTTTGGAGGTAGGTCTTGCTTGTCTGTACCTTGGTAAGGCACAATAAGACAAAATATCTTTGCTCAATGTGGTCTTGCTCTGTGTCCCAAGCTAATATTGGTCACAAGCTGGAGATGTCACCAACTTGTTGGGGGTAGAGAATAAAAACAGGGATGTGAACTTATGTTAATTAGTTTTAATTCTTTATTATAGAAAGCATCTGGTTTAGAATTTTATTCTTCTGCCTTGTTATTTTCAATAACTGTATTTTCAATTAGGTAATTTCATTCTTGGTTTGTTGGGTTTTTTTCTTTGTTTTTTTCTTTGTTTTTTTTTTAAGTGAAACTTCCTTGAGGTTCTTGGGGGCTGAAAGCTCTGGTGGAGGTTTTGATATAACCAGTGCAAGCTGGAAAAAAAGATAAATACTGAAAAACTTGCCTGCTGAGTGCTTTTAGAAAAGCCAGACATTTCCCTGAATTGATAAGAATAAGCACCAAAACGTGGGTAGCCAGTCTCTTAATTCATCTGGTAAAAGATTAACTCATGTAGTTTTCAATAATCTGAAGTTTTTATGTCTGTCTAGGGTTTATATAGTGTATGGTGATCTCTTAATCTTTTGGGATGTCTTCCATTCCATCAGAAGATATACATCTGTTACTAATAATGTTTTCACAAGGCAATCATTTCTACCTCAAACACAATGAACTGATTTCCTTAAATATTTTCTCCAGCATCTTTTTTTTTTTTATTACATATTTCTCTGTGCATAGGATTTGACGTTTTACGTAATTGCTTTTTTTATATTTGAGTTGATGTTTCAAGCTCACTTTCTAAGTAACCATTTGCTTGTGTGTCATTTTTCACTAGAGTGTAGTTAAACCCTGTGAAAGTGCAAAGCAGATGAGCAGGCTTAAAAAAACCAAAACATAAAAGGCAGGATAAAAGTTACTACAGCTGTTCCCTATCACTTTGATTCACTATATAAGCCTCTCAGCTGGGCTGGCTAGCTGGCTTTGAGAGGGAGGGAAATTATCCCATAGCTTTGGGGAAAGTACAGATGCGATGTGTGTTGTGCATATATAAGGCTGTATGCGATGGCAGGTAGAAAAAATAATTAACAATGTTGCAAAATACTTCTTAAACCTGAACTCACAGCTGGGCAGTGCTTTGGGCACCAATGCTGTCATGCTGGACAATAAGAGAAAGGGATCAGAACAGCTTGAACTATTGGAGGGGTTTTCTGTATTAGTATTTTGTAGTTACTTGATGCTTTTCTTCAAGACTCAAGGACTGATGTGGGCAGAACTGACTCCTGAGAACTTCAGTCCTGTGTCTAGTTTTGGGCTCCCCAGTTCAAGAGACAGGGAACTACTAGAGAGAGTCCAGTAGAGGTTACAAAGATGCTGATGGGCCTGGAACATCTCTGACAAGGAAAAGTTGAGAGACCTGGGGCTGTTCAGCATGAAGAATACTGAGAGGGGATCTGATTAGAGCTGATCAATAGCTAAAGGGTGGGGGCTAAGGGGATGGGGACAGACTCTTCTTAGTAGTGCCCGGTGACAGGACAAGGGGCAATGGGCACAAACTGGAACCCAAGAGGTTCCATCTAAACAGGAGGAAAAACTTCTTTCCTGTGAGGGTGCCAGAGTCTGAAGCAGGCTGCCCAGAAAGGCAAGAGGACTCTGGAGAGATTCCAAACCCACCTGGAGAATGTGAGCCTGCTCTGGTTGACCATGCTTTAGCAGGAGGGTTGGACAGGATGATCTCCAGAAGTCCCTTCAAACACCCACTATGCTGTGATTTGTGAAATCTGTTCCTATCAGCTCTCCCTCCCTGTGACACACTGTGCTGCAGGGAGGTGAGCAGCATCCAGGAAATGATAGAGGACTCAAAGCAAGTGTGATAGTCAGATCCATGACTTGTGCACTTTTGGGGACAAATGGTCTGGGTTTTGGGCTTGGCCCTGGACACCCCCTACAGTTTTGTTAGTTGGCCCAGCCACAGACCTTTGGGATGCTTTGCTTCCCTAGCCTGCAGTACATGTGGTTCTGTTTTCCTGCCCAGCCCTGTGGAATTGTCCCCAAAATAAATAAAAATCTGAAAAGCAGTCACACCACTTAAATTCCTTTGTGCATCTCGGGCGAGTCATCTTGTACTGGGAGAAAAAGGTGAATTTGTACCTGGGTCCCAACAGCTTTTCTGAAAGGGATCAAGCAGGACATGAGGAGGGGCAAAGCATCATCTCATAGACAGTGCAGGAGAGGAGATGCTGTGAGCATCCTCCAGAACCCTCTAAAAGTTTGTCCCATGTGGTTGTCAGGATCAAAACCAAGGGGCCTTTGCCTTCATGTCTGTTTACTTTGTGGGTATCTCTTCCCTATGCTTTGTCATCATCCTATTTCTCAGGTTGAGCCAAACTGCTCAACCTGAAATCCTCATGATTTCTGCTTGTCTTCTGTGTGTCCCTGAAAGCATCAATGGAGCCATGAGGCTGCAGTAAGTTTTGCCAGTGGCTTGAAAGTGGACACTGGCTACCCAGAATAGCTATTTGCAGCCCCCAGTAGTGGGATATACATCCAGTTGTGGTTATAGAGCAAGCAGACAGGAGAAATCGGTATCAGGGAACTCCTGAAATCCTGATGTAGAGCCATGGTGGCATAGATTACCCTCCAAAGACAATGCATATTCCTCTATCATCTGGATGGGCACACATACCCTCAAATTTCTTTGCACAGTTAAGAGCTCTGAGCTGGGGAAAACATTATAAAAAGCTGCTGGTTATTTGGACACTGAAGAGGTTAAATTAACTTTTTTTTTTTCCATGTTAAATAACTCAGTCACCTTTGAAAAGGTACATAAGCGTCTCAAGCTTCTAACCTGTCCATCTCTCACCTCTTCATCTTGGAGCACTAGATACTGGAACAAGTTGCCCAGGTAGACCTGAGCATTAAAAGGAAACAAGCCCAAAAGAGTGGAAAAATCAGTCTTCCTACTTTTGCTCACCACTTGAGGTCTGACCTTTTTTAAAAAAAAAAAAGCACTCAGCAAACTGACAGAATTATGTTGCATTTATATCCTACCCAGGGAAGTCCTCTGGGTGTTAGAATGCATTTCTGTTCTTACAAGCGTGCTATTAGCTTCAATTCTGGTTGTTTTCTTCATCTCGAGACCAAGACTAAAATAGAGTAGCTAATAAAAAGAAAGGGAGTATTTGGTTTAAAAAAAAACAACAAAAAGGGAACTCCCTCAAAGATCAATGACTCTTTATGTATAGTAACTTAAGCCTCCCAGAGCCTCTCCACCCAAACAAATCAGCTCCTTAATGTGGAACACAGAGCACTTAAAAAAGTGGAAAAAGTGATGGGCACGCAGAGTGGTGAGGCTGGCTGTGATTCAGAGCAGAGAGCAGGCGGGAGATGCCACTGGCAGCCAGCCATGCACGCCCAGCACGGGGGCAAGTTCATCTCTGCTGCAAATCAAATGTATCCAGGCTGGGAGGATACAGTCCAAGGCTGGCAAGGCTGTGCAGTTACCAGAGTTTGCACTGATGGAAGGAATAAGATGTTCCCTCCCATCCTTTTCCCAGACAGGCACGTAGCAGAAGTTAGAAGGAGAACAATGTTTTGGTTTTATTCCGTTTTTTTTTTTTTTTTCTCCTTGACATGAGGGGACTGGTTTAGCTCACCCTGAAATTGGGGACATTAATACATTTAAATGGAAAATGGTGAAGGCATTGAAAAAAACAAAACTAAACAAAAAACAACACGAACAAACGAACAACACAAACAAACCCAAAACAGTCAAGAACTTGAACCTGGGAGACTGGTGGAAAGTGGAAAGTGAATGAATGAATGAACAAGGAGGGGTGGCAGTGGCAAACGTGCAGCCCTGCACTCCTGTCTTAGAAATGCCATTGCATCCCTGGTCACAGCCAACCTCTCTGCAAAACCCAGCACAATGTAAGGATATAAAATGGGGAATGGAAAGCCTATTTTTCTGTGTTCTGGGAGCTATGTTGATATCTCTGGTACTGCTAAGTCAAGGGATGGCACCAGGGAGATGTATAGTTGTCTGCTCTGCCACTGCATTCCTATGCAACCTTGGAGAAAACCCCCAGTTCCATGCAACCTCCAGCTGGAGACATCTTTCTGGCCTCCACAAAGCTTCTACACTGGGTCATTCTGCCCCAGAAACAGCACAATATAAGCACAATAATCATCCAACCATAAGTGCCATAAGTACCTTTTTTTTTTTTTTTTTAAACCAGTAAGTAATGGGGTAAAGCCAGAAGTTTGTAAAACAGAGTGTTCTTCCCCTGAGAACATTTGTGAATCATCGCAGCAACCAGAAATGAGATGAGAGTTTCCCATTGCACCCACTGGAACCAGAGTGGCTTTGGCCACCTCTGCTCCAGCCAGTTTTGGCTCCTGTGCATGGTCAGGAAACCAAGTTGGCTGTAACCCTTTCTCACTCTGGGTTCCAGTTGAGAAAGAACTGCTGATCCAAGAGGGACAGTGGTAGGGTGTCTCTACAATTAGTCATAGCCACCCCCTCAGCAAGAGCATTGCAGTATTCAAAGCCCTGGGGAGATGAGGGCAACTGAGGCCATGGGGGAAAGGTGCTGGGAAAGGCAGGGGGTAACAGGGATGGGGGCTGTGAAGAGGGAAGGTGTCACCATGAAAGATTGGAAAATCCCCAGGGAAAAATATCTGATATTTGGCCAATTTCTCTGTCCATGGATAGCCATGAGAAGAGGAGGATTGCCCCTGGAGCAGCAGGAACATTCCCAGAAGTGGGACCTGCATGGGGTGAACAGGCTGACAAACATTTCTGGCCAGTTCATTCTACATTGCCTTGAGGCAGGAGAGGTGAGGGATTCTGTCAAACAACTCCCAGCCTTGAGGACATGCCTCAGGAGCAGTAAAGGGGCAGTGAGACACCTTCCTTGTGGGATCCCATTTACGCACCCAACTCCTTCCACCCAAGCATCTCCCCAAACCACTACATCCCCTCTTTGGGGCACTTACCCCACTGCTTCCTAGCATCCCAATCCAATCTCACCAAGCTGCTGCTGAAGTGATTTCAAGGGATCAAGAGCAAACACCGTACTGCAGCAGCAAGGAGGAAATATGCTTCTTGGTGATTTTGAATTAATTTAATCCTCCTGTGGTGGTGGGGCCAGGAGCATCCTCCTGCACCTGTGGCTCATAGGCTCAGGGAGGAGGCTCCTGGTTTAAGCAAGCTTGCCATTTTCCCAATTACCATGCCTGCCTGGGGTAGCTTTGCTCTGAGGAAACCCCTCAGTGCATGTGGTAGGTTATGTCCAAAATTCCTTGAAAACTCCCCGAAGACTAACATCCTTCTAAGGAGGGAAAATGCAGCACAGCAGCTGCTGAGTCCAGGCTAAGGGCTCCCGCGCAGAAAGCAACACTTACCCCTGAGCGAACCCCCAAAAAAGTTGCTTATTCCAGGATTTTCCACTCCAAAGCGCCTCTCACCCTTGCTTCATGGCGTGCTGACACTGCTCAGCTTTCTCAGTCCCCACTTGCCTTGCTCGGTGGGGCGTGAGCACCGGCAGGGTGAGGGAAATGGGGGTGCACTGGTCCCCGTGAGACGGCTACCGTGGATCTGACTGAAGCTGAAGGAGGCAGCTGGCGTGGGAGTGCTGGGGGGCCGGGCGATCCGACGCAGCAAATTGGATCCAGATGGTTGGTGCTGGCGTTCCCGGGGCTGAGGTCAGAGCTACTCATCACACGGTCGTTCCCCCCCCCCTCCCCCCTCCCCCCCCCCCCCTGCACCCGGGGTTCTCCCCCTTCCCGGGCGGGCCCCCCCCCCTCCAGACCCCTCTCCCCGCTTCCCGTG